>JAWWME010000091.1:0-11258 GCA_035047425.1 Eurycea quadridigitata
TGGCTTGGGAGCAGGGCCGATGCAAGATATTTTGGAAGGCCAGGGTAGGCGAGGTGAGGAAATACCACCTCCCCAGTGGACATGGACACCGAGGTCTGGCACATCTCCTGCAAAAAGTTTATTTCCTTTCCGGTCGGTTGCGGTTCGCAGGCCCGTGGCTACCACCACTGTTATCCAGGCCGCTGCTGCTGCAGCGCACACCTCGCTCTCACCCCGAGACAAGGCATCGGCGCGTGCACTGCTTCATTCATCCAAGGCGGCCCCATCCCCCACGCCCTTCGCCACCACACTCTCCCCATCCAAGAGAAAAACGATGATCTTTCTGGCAGCAGCATCATCCTAAAGTCATCTGATGTCTTGAGAAATCCTCTTACCCCCCCCTCCCCCCTCACCCCCGGGCTGCTGATAATAAAAGGGGGCGGGGAGGGGGGTCAAGGGTCTGGCAGCCCGTGTCCAGACCACGACCAGACATGATGGGGACCAGCTTGCCCTGAAGTACGGTCTGAGCGGCCCGACTATACTAGAGAAGCGATAAAAGGGGCCTACGGGAACTAGGTGGGAAGGATTTCCACAGCAATTATTAGCAGACATCCCATGATAACGATGGTGCAAACGCGCAGCCACTACCGCGGCTAAAATATCCAAACCCAAGGATACAATTTTCCCATATAGTACCACATAAAGGACCACATACAGTGCCACATACAGTACCACACACAGGACCACATACAGGACCATCCTGCAATAGTACAGGGTGCTCTTTAAGGGCCGATTGTTTCTGCCACCCCAGGTAGGGTGCCTCCCTTTAATAAGTGGGAAAGGGCGGGTTCAGACGGTGGCATTGGCACCAGGGGTACAGGCTGCAGCGCCCTCTGGTTTTTGGACTCCCGCCATTACAATCAATAGCCCTATTCAGAATTACCATCGGCCCTTAACAGTCCCCCATTCCCATTCCGGCTCCATCAAAAGTGTGCTATTGCCGCTGTTCCATGGCGCAGATTTTTACAGATAAGTATAGCTGGAAATAATTTTTCTTTTTGTGAGTAGTTATATAAATACTACCCCACTAGCCCTCCCACCCTCCGCCCGGCCCCTCACTCCCCTCTTACAAAATGTTCTTTTATAATATCCCCCCGCCGGACCGGAACTGGGAGGCGGGGTCGTTGTCCCGGGGAGGGCAAGGATCGCGGGTGCGCATCCGCCGGATGAGTTACATCCGGCGGATGCGAGGCTGCCCACGTTCACTTTTCGTGGGCAGCCTAGGAGAACGGTCGGCGCGCCGTTGGCTCCTACACCCGCGATCCCGCGCGCCTCTCCCGGGCTGCACGCCGTCTCTTCTGGTCCCCGTCGGCTGCGCTGCAGCCCCTCCGCCTCCTCTCACCTGGCCTGCCAGATGAATCCTGCCACGGGCGAGCGAGGGTACACCCCCTCCCGCCCTTCCTTCATCCTCCTTGGGCCCGGTGGCCGGGCAGCAGCACGGGCGCGTGAGGGCCCCCTCCCGCCCCCGCACTCACGGGCCCGCAGGCCCTCAACTTGCTACGCTCCGGAGCTAGGGAGAGGGGTTTTTCAAGCCTCCACACCCCCCCTAGACAGCCGGAACGGGCCCGTAGGCCCCCTCACACGATTCGGAGAGCGGCTCCGCTCCTCCCATCGCCCGGGACACGCCCTTCTCCGGCCACGGGCGCTGCCCCCACCTGCGAGGCCTAGCATCTCAGGCCATCACAAAGCTAAGTATTCTTTCCTGGGGCTTTTTAGGCGTTTCGCCCGCCGTAAGCCATCCCATTTGGCATAGGCATACCCTATTCAAAGGGGAATAAGTTAACTAGCTCTTAGTTACATCATGGAGCATCAGGATGAGGATGATGCCTGGAGAGGGCAATCGCCCTCATCGGAGCGCCAGGGCGAACAGATCTTTGGGCTCAAGGGCTCCAGGCCATGACAGGCTCTATGTAGCCCGAGGCAGCATCGAGCACGATTACACTGGAGGGTGAGAGGAGGAGGCCAGCTAGGCGGGCCATTGCAGCAGCTGTAATATCTTGTGCCATCACCCGAAAAAGGGGGAGGGGGTTCCAGGTACAGGGGGGCAAAGGGAAAGGCCCAGCGAAGAAGGGCACGAGGGACGTTTCCCAGTCAGGCAGGGGCATAGAACAGAAGGGGCCCTCCGCATTGACAAGGACCAGTGTGGCCACGGTTACAGGCAGTGATGCTGAGGAGCAAGGCGAAGGGCGGGTCCTGGTGGAATTTGAGAGTGACGGTGAAGGCACGTCACCAGATGGGAATATGCAGTGGGGATGGCCGCTGTGAAACAGTGTATAGAAACCCCCACAGCGAAGGTGGTGGTGGCAGAGTCGGACACCACCACAGACAGGGAGCAGGAGGCGGCTAGTGCCAGTAAATTGAGGAACAGCAGGGGGGAGAAAGGGGCAGTAATCCCTAGAGAAGGGTGGGCTGAGAAGAGTTGTACTTTGCCTCAGAAGAATGGGAGGGGAATGCCCAAAGTAGCAAGTTCAGCCGCTGTCTCAGCCTGTTCTTTCGACTCCACAGGAAACTTCCATTGGAGCCATGTGGTACAAAGGAGCGAAGAAGCGTCATCGGTGTCTGCCCAGCAGTCTGAGAGACCAGAATGGAGTGGTGAGGTGGCCCCTAAGAAGCCATCAAACACATATCCGGGTGAGTCTGATAAGAGGGCATTGCAAGTATGGAAAGAATTGTTGGCTGGCACAGAGAGAATTTTTGAGCGAACTAATGGATAAGAGGGCAGAGATGAATAGAAAAGAATTTCTGATGTTAAATACACGAAACAGAGAAGATGGGAGAAAGATGCTGATAATATGTTGGGGTTATTGCAACAAAAGGTAGATGAAGTGCTGAAAGATGTGCAGCGGAGGGTTGAGTTAAGGGTGCCAGCCGGAGGACCTGGGCAGGCTGAGGGCGCAAAATTTGGCGCAGGGGGGCGCCTGGTGAGAACAGTGCCACTAAGGTGGGCACGGAGGGCATAAAGGAGGGCGGAAATGAATAGGAAGGTATTTTCATTAATGAATGAACATAACAAAGAGAGATGGGAAAAGGAGGCTGGTAACATGTTGGGGTTACTGCAACAAAAAGCGGATACAGTGCGTAAGGATGCGCAGAGGAGGGCTGAAATAAGGGCGCCAGCCGGAAGAACCGGGCAGGCTGAAGGCGCGAACGATTGGGCGCTTATGGCGCAGAGGGTTAACAGTAATGATACATTAGGCCTGGAACCCACGGTGCCTGGGAGTGACAAGAATGTGCATCATACCGAGATGCTGGGTAGAGAAAGAGACCCTGCACCCGCCCCAGGGGGGTGCAGGTCGTATGGCTAGGTGGCAAAGGAATGTGACACTGACGGGGATAGAGGCACCAGCCGAAAATATCGGGCAGGTTGAGGGTGCAGCGAGAAAGAATGGCGAAGGGGCCATTGATAAAGTGGGCGAGGAATTGGGGAAAAGGCCCAAACAATGGGATACGCCAGCCGTACATGGGAAAAGGTAAAATTGCGGGGTGCGCATTTGATGTCCTCAAAGAAGGAAAGATAGGGGCTGGTGAATATTGTGTGATGTGCACATTGACGGCACAGGGAACGGAGAGCAAGGGAAGGCTCGAAGGAGACAGAAAGGGAGCTGGGAAAAGCGTCCCCATGTCTCCGAGACAATGGACAAGTGGATCTTGGCTGACAGCAGTATGATAAGGGTATACTGTGAAAAATATCCGGAGAGGGCAGTATCCATGAGAGAGTGCATGGACATTATCATAGGGGCACATGAGTCATTTGGTGGCTGAACTTGGCTCAGGTATGTGGAGGAATCAAGGGCCAGGGTGGCCGAGGATGAAGAAAAACACTGGGGCATGCTGGGCGAAGACTGGTGATTGCCGGTCATGGCAAGATCCGTCTGTTGACATTCACACAGGTAGTGGGCACATTTTGCCATTCACCCCCTTTTTCACGGGTGTCCTGCCTTTGGCGGGTCCGTGCAACGCAGAAATAGTGGCGGATCAGGGGGAGGGGGTAGAAGGAGAGGAGCTTCCAAAGGGGGCCCAGGTTGGAATTTTAAAGGAAGCAGGTTCACGAGACAGTACTGCTGGTACGAGTACATATGTAAGTTGTGTGGCGGGGCCTCCCGGTGATCCAATGCTATGACGGCGGGAGGGGAGGATCGGTGACCTCCACCGCCAGGAAATAATTTAATCAGTAGGTGGAGAATGGGGGGCTTTTCCGGTTAAGGTGGCAGCATTGCGGTAAGCACCGGAGGGGCTCCCGGGCAAGAGGGCTTTAGCAATTATACTGAGAGGTTTTGGGGACGGTTTTCGCACCACATACGGGGAGCCCAGGGATCCTCGATGGCAGATAACCTGACGTTGGTAGAACATTAGAAACAAGGAGGGCAACAGGAGTCAGGAACGAAGTAAAGGAGGGCCGCATTGAGGGCCCATTCAACCCGGTGCCTAGCCCGGATCTGATTACACCCACATTAGGGGTGGTGCCCAAAACGGCAGTCGGGGATATCAGGCTGATCCACCGCCTATCTTGGCATTTGGGAGAAGGTATATATGACTACATCCCGGAATTCACTGGCAGAGGGCAGTGTGTTCCATTCAATATGGTCGCAAGGGAGGCTGGACTCCCGCGGGACAGAGTGAAATCTTTGAGGTTGCTCATCAGCAAGCATCCAAGACCAACAAAGCCGACAGTAAAAGAAATCCAGCAGCTGTTGGGCGGGCCCAATTTCGCAGGTCGAGTGGTGGTGCCAGGCAGGGCTTTGCATTGAGGGCCGGGGGATTGCTGCACCACCAAATTGGGCTATCAAGCAGAGCAAAATGAGACCCTGTGGTGTAGGGGCGGCTTTCCACGCCATTGCGATGGAGCACCAGCTTTGCCACAGACATAGGAAGTTTAGTGGGAGGTGCAAATGTCCGCTGACTCTTAGGGACTGAGGGTTTTGGGATCTCCGGTGAGTATGAGTGGTGTACTGAACAATAGCCAGAGGGGTGGTTGGGCCCTGAACCACGACACAGTGTTTCTGGGAGTTTTTTCCACTGGTAGCGGCCATACAACTGCGGGGAGTACAATGGAAAGAGAGAAGGGTATGATGTTTGAGTGACAACCAGGCAATGGAACCAGTGGTTAATACACAGGAGACAAAGAATGCGGGGCCGCAGAGAATGTGGTGAGTGTTTGTCCCGCGCTGCCTGCTGCTGAATGTGCAGTTCTGCGCGCGATACATCCCGAGTCTTTTCACAGTGGGAGAGGTTATGTGGATCAGCACAACGGGCAAGGAAGGTTTTGACCCTAATACCATCCCAATTGTGGAACCTGGGTGGTCATCCGCTGTGAGCTGGGTGGAGAGGCCTCTGGCTGACAGCACAATGCGCAGCCACAGGCAGGCATGGAAAGAATTTCTGAAAGGCGGTGCGCAGAGGAGGAGGGAAGGCACTGAGGTGGGGGAGTTCCAGACAGGAAGACCTAGCATGATATCTGTTAGACTTATTTGAAAGAAAGTTATCCCCCACCACGATATCAGGTAAATTGGCTGGTATCGCCTTTTATGGCAAATCCTTTTGGGGTATGACCCGATGAGGGGTGAGATGGGCGGAAGAATGATGGAAGGTTGGTCCAGAGGATAACAAAGGGGTGCGGGAGCGCAGAGGCGTAAACCTGGAACTACTCACCGCCATCACGGCGGCACTGCCAGCCATATGTTATTCGCAGTTTGAAGCGACAATGTTTGAATGTATATTTGTTTTGCTGTTTTGTGCATTCAGGGTGTCAGAGCTCGTGGGGGGAAGAGGTATACCACCCATTTCTCCCACGGTAGTGTCTTTGATGGAGTGGGGAGTGGTAATCCGTTTGTCCAGGTCAAAAAACGGACCAGAGGGCCTTAGGACACAAGGTCAGGCTCTGGAATAAGGGTACAGGCCCAATATGCCCCAGAAGATCATTGGTGAAATACAAGGCGCTGAGACCGACAGGTTTGGCAGCTGTTTTCGGCCACGAGAATGGGAGGGAGGTCACTGGAGCACAGGCTTTGGGGCTCTTAAGGAAAACATTGAATCACCTGGGACATGATGGCATGAAATTTGGGTCACACTTCTTTAGGATTGGCGCCGCGTCAATGGCAGGCCGCCTAGGTTTCAGAACAGCAGCTTTTGGAGCTGGGACGGTGGTGATCCGGCTGTTACAAATTGTATATGAGAGAATGATTTGGTTTTGTGTTTCACAATTGTTTCTTTTGCAGATGGTGCTGGGGGGGCCAACAGAAAGGCCAGAATGTGGTTTGTGGGGCACTCCCTAGTCCGCTGGGCAGGTGCCCAGGCGGTGAAGAGGCCAATGGGGCAACATCTGGGTTTCGGACCGGCGGATCTTGAAATATCTTGGCTGGGAAAGGGGGGCATGAAATGGGGACAATTGTTGCCCACGGTGTGGTCACTGAAAGAAGCTCGTCTCCCCCCTGATCTTTTGATGGTACATGTGGGGGAGAATGATATAGGCCAGATTACATGCCTGGAGCTGATGAAGATAATGAAGAGGGAGCTTAGGCAACTGAAGGGCTGGTTTCCCAGGGCTGAGCTGTGGTGGTCGAGGATGCTTCCCAGGAGAGTCTGGAGAGGGGTTAGGGATACCACGGCGTTGAACAAAGGCCGCAGAGAGGTGAACAGGGAGATGGAGAAGTTTTGTTATTCCCAGGATATCCGTGTGGTGAGACACCCGGATATCAAGTCAGATTCCCCCAGTCTGTTTAGGGAAGATGGGGTACACCTTTCTTTCATGGGGAATGAGCTCTACCTTATGTCGTTGAGTGAGCTGGTGGAGGATTTCATGGGAAGATGGGGAGTCCAGATGGCGAAGCAGTGAAGAGAGGGGGGGAGTGTATTTGGTTCAGAGAAGGGAGGGAGGTTGCGGGCTGTATGGGGGGGACAGGAGAACACAGCAAAGGGGCTGATTCTCCTGGTGGCGGTAGGAGGAGCACAGATTAACAGGTTGAGGGGGGGTTTCGGGGGGGAGAGGGGGGTGTTAGCGACCCTGGCCAAGTTGGGGCAGGCTTAGGGCGCAGGAGGGCAAGTGGGCTACAATGGCAACAAAGTATCTAACAGGGATACATAGTATCCAACAGTATCTAGTGGTGAAAGAAGGTAACTAGTCTACCAACAAGGTTGCCAAAGAAAGATACAATGTAGCCAGAGGTGATACAATGTAGCCACTTGCAATTGAAAAGTCTTGAGGTTCAAGAGAGTTACAGTTCTATCAGTTATAATAATAATGTTTATAAGAATGTTTTTAATAATTGGTTGTATATATGTTGATTGCATTGTTTAATAAAAATGTGAGACCTTTTCTCTACACCCTGTGTCCGAGCCCTTCTTACGGGACAATATCCCCCCGCCGGACCGGAACTGGGGAGGCGGGGTCGTTGTCCCGGGGAGGGCGAGGGCTGCGGGTGCGCATCCGCCGGATGAGTCACATCCGGCGGATGCGAGGCTGCCCACGTTCACTTTTCGTGGGCAGCCCAGGAGAACGGTCGGCGCGCCGTTGGTCTCCTGCATCCGCGCTTCCCGCGCACCGCCCCGGGCCGGCGCCGATCCTCCACGTGCTTGGCTGCGCTGCAGCCAGGTTACTGTTTCAGCAAGCGGGCGAGCGAGGGCTCACCCCCCTCCCGCCTCCTCTGTTCCTTCCAGGGCCACCAGGCCGGCCGGCAGCACGGGCGTGTGAGGAATCCCTCCCGCCCCCGCACACTACGGGCCCGTAGGCCCCAGCGTACTGCGGCACCAGATCCAGGGTGAGGGGTTTACCAGCCCCCACACCCCCCCTGGACGGCAGGAACGGGCCCGTAGGCCCCCACTCAGCGGTCGGGTGTGGCCCACGCCGCCGGCACCCCAGGACACGCCCATTTTGCCGCGGGCGCGGTCCCTGCCTCGGAGGCCACACACAGACCACCTGCAGCTAAGTTTTTTCCTTCTGGGGCACATTTGTACACAGTTATTCCTCACCCCCTCTGTGTTTTTTCGAGTAGGGTTCCGAGTTTAGCGGAGGGGTCAAAGAAGGGGGCATGGAGGCCCAAAGGGATAATGAGGCCCTTGAGAGGGCGATCGCCCTCATTAGGGCATCGGGGCGTGCTGATATTTTGGCCCCAGGGTTTCAGTCCACAGGGGGCTCTGGGCAGCGGGCGGCTGCGTCAGAGACGATGGCCCAAGTGAGGGAAAGGAAGAGGCCTGCTAGGCAGGCATCAGCAGGGGTCACAGCAGCAGTGATATCTTGTGCATCTTCGCCCACAATGGGGGGAGGGGGAGGTTTGCATAGGAGCGACAAAGGGAAAGGCCCAGCAAGGAGGGTCATGAGGGACACAACCCAGGCCGAGAGAGGCGGGGAACAAGGGGACCCCTCCCCACTGTCCAAGAGTAGCGAGGCCATGGTCGCGGGCAGCGATGCTGAGGAGCAGGGAGAAATTCCGGTATTGGTGGAATTTGAGAGTGATGGAGGGAGCTCGTCCTCAGATGGCGAATACGCAGCGGGCCTGGCCGCCAAGAAGCAGCGCATGGACGCCGCTAGAGCAAAAGGGCGAATGGCTTTCTCGGACAGCTCCACAGATAGTGATGAAGTGGCAGCCAAGGCAAGTAGGCTAAGGGCTAGCAAGGGTGAAAAACTGGTGGTTATCCCCAGGGAAGGTTGGGCGGAGAAGATATGCACTCTGCCTCAGAAAAAATGGAGAGGAATGCCCAAAGAGGCGAAATCACCTGCAGTTCAGCCTGTTCTTTCGACTCCCCAGGTCACAGCGGTGAGCGCCAGGAGAGCCGGGAGGTGTGAAGCAGCGTCATCGGTGCCTGCCCAGCAGTCGGTGAGAGTGGATCAGAGCGGGGATGCTGCCCCTAAGAAGTCGCTGACCACGTTCCCGGGTGAGTCTGAAGGGACTGCATTGCAAGTGTGGAAGGAATTGTTGGCGGGCACTGAGAGAACTTTGAGTGACCAGTTGGAAAGGAGGGTGGAGATGAACAGAAAAGAGTTTTTGATGATGAATAAAAGAAATAGAGAGAGGTGGGAAAAGGAAGCTGATAACATGTTGGGGGCGCTGAAAGAAAAAACTGATGAAGTGCTGCGTGATGTGCAGCGAAGGGTTGAGGTGAGCGCGCCAGCCGGGAAACCTGGGCAGGCTGAGGGCGCAAGCTTGGGGGTGCAAGCGACAACTGGAGTAAGCAGCGCCAATGGGGGGGAGACTGGAAGCATGACAGAGACCGCACTGGAGGGGCGGCAGGGAAAAAAGGCAAACAATGAGGTGTTACAGGCACCAGCCCCCAGGGGGGTGCAGGCTGTAGGTGCGAAAAAGCCGAGCACGGCACAGGGGACAACAGTAGGTGCGCCAGCCGACAATGTTGGGCAGGTTGAAGGTGCAACTGGGACGGGGAGCGTGGAGGCCACGGAGACAGCGGTGAAGGACACTGCGGGTAAGGCTCCAAAGAATGTGGTACGCCCACCATACATGGGGAAAGGAAAGATGTTGGGGGCCCATTTGATGGCAGCAACGAAAGAAAAGATATGGGCGGGAGATTACATCGAGATTTTCAAGCTGTTACACAGGGAGTTGAGAGCTAAGGAAGGGTCCAAGGAGGAAGAAAGGGAGTTGGCAAAGCGCCCCCATGTCCCGGAGACGATGGAAAATTGGATCTCCGCATATAGTATCATGATGAGTGTGTATTGTGAGAAATACCCCGAAAGGGCGGTATCTCTGGTCAAATACATGGACATCATCAGGGGAGCACACGCGTCATTTGGTGGCGTGGCATGGCTGAGATATGATGAGGAATTTCGGGCCAGGATGGCGGAGGATGATGACCTGGATTGGGGAAAATTGGATGAGGACCTGTGGTTGACGGTCATGGCAAAGCCAGCAGAAGGGGTACACACAGCCAGTGGGCACGTTCTGCCGTTCTCCCCCTTTCGTGGACGCCCCGCCTTTGGCGGGGTGGGACTACGCAGGAGCGGGGGGAATACAGGGGGAGGGGGCAGGGGGCGGGGAGCGAACCAAGGAGGCCCGTGCTGGAACTTCAACAGGGGAATGTGCACGAGGCAATTTTGCTGGTATGAACACAAATGCAAGTTGTGTGGTGGGGGGCACCCAGTATTACAGTGCTGTGGCGGGGGAAGAGGCGGGGGTGAGAGCCCTTCTGCCAGGAAACAGCCCAAACAGCTTGCAGGAAAAGGGGGCTACTCCGGTTAAAGTGGCAGCATTAAAGAATGCATTGGGAGGGCATCCTGATAGGCGGGCAGTGGCATTTTTGTTGAAGGGTTTTGGCGAAGGCTTTCGCATTCCGTATGAAGGGCCACGACTCCCCCGATGGGCAGACAATTTGGCATCAGCAAAACAAAGGAAACAAATAGTACGGGAAAAACTGACAAAGGAAGTGAAAGAGGGGCGCGTGGCAGGCCCCTTTCACGAGGTGCCCACCCCAGAGTTGATCATTTCCCCATTGGGAGTGGTCCCCAAAAAAGCGGAAGGGGAGTTCAGGTTGATTCACCACCTATCCTAGCCGGAAGGGGAGTCGATTAATGATTACATCCCAGAGGAAACTTGTAGCGTACAGTACGCTTCTATCGACGATGCTGTCAGGCTTATCATAGAGACGGGACAGGGCTCCTTCCTTGGTAAGTGTGACATCAAGTCTGCCTTCCGGCTCCTTCCGGTGCACCCACACGATTTCCCCCTATTGGGCATTTGCTTTGAAGGACAGTACTTTGTGGACAAATCGATGCCCATGGGGTGCTCAGTGGCGTGCTCGGTATTCGAACTTTTCAGTTCTATGCTAGAATGGGTACTTCGGGATAGGGTGACCACGAGAGCAGTGGTTCACTACCTGGATGACTTTTTGTTCGTAGGGACCCCCGGGTCAGGAGCGGGATGCAAACTTTTGATGGACCAATTTGGCACCATCTGTGAGGAATTGGGGGTACCTTTGGCCCCAGAGAAAACAGAGGGCCCCCAGACCACCTTGGTCTTCCTGGGAATTGAACTGGACACAATTGCAATGGAATCTAGACTACCACAAGACAAGGTGGTGACACTGAGACGGCTCATCAGCCGGGCATTGAGTTCCAAGAAGCTCACAGTGAAGGAGATACAACAATTGCTCGGGCATCTTAACTTTGCATGCAGAGTGGTAGTCCCGGGCAGGGCTTTTTGCAGGAACCTCTGCTTCGCACTGAGAGTTGGGGGCTTGCCACATCACAGAGTAAGACTGTCAAGTAGGACAAG
>JAWWME010000092.1:0-11255 GCA_035047425.1 Eurycea quadridigitata
AATGGATGTGCCTCAATAGTACTAAAACAGAGCTTCTCATCTTCGGCTCCAAGAGGAATCGCGATCTGTTAGAGTCTCGCTTTTCATCGTTTGATCTCTGTGGCTCTGAAATCAGTGTAGTGAATAGGGTGAAGAAACTTAGAGTTGTCCTGGAGGCCTCCATGGACATGAGCGCACAGGTTAATTACATTTCGAGGAATGTTCACCACTACCCTTCCCTGATCAGAAGGATCTGTCCCTAAATCTGAGAGGACAGCTGTGCTATCCTCGCTAGGGCATTTGTTCAATCTCGAATAGACTACTGCAATGCCCTTTTAGTTGGGGCTTCGGAACAATGCAAAAATAGATTGCAGATTCTGCAGAATGATGCAGTTAGGAAATTCAAGAAACTCCCTTACCATGCACATGTAACTGAGGCCAGTAGAGCCCTCCATTGCCTCCCAGTGAAGGAGAGGGTTCGTTTTAAGGTTGCCTGCCTGGCTTAGAAGTGCCTAGCTGGCCTTGCTCCGGTGTATCTTTCCAATCTTATCTCCTCTTATCAGCCCAGTAGAATGCTCAGATCTAGTGGGGCTTGTTCGATCAAAACCCATTCCTTCGCCAGGGCTGGAGGAAAAGCTTTCCATAACTGCGTGGCTCCGATCTGGAACAGCCTTTCTGGTAACATGAGACTTGAACCGTTGGTTGGCCCGTTCTGCAGGCTTTTAAAAACCTACCTGTTTGAAGAACTCCATCTAGTCTCTTGGCAATAGCTTTGCCTTGTCTAGTTATATGTGCTGTCTGTTGTGTTGTGTTTTATGCCCAGATGCATGCGAGTTGTGATGCGTGAGGAATAAAATAAAGTAAAAGTAAAGGCTGCAAAAAAAAAGAAGATTTTTACGGGAACTTTTAGTGCATGTTTTTGTTTAACATAGCACTTGATGGCACATTCATTTGGCTTCAAGAAGCTAGAAGTATTCATTACTCTAGGCTAGGGTCATGCTAGGAACGGAATGTGAGTGACGCATTGCATAGAAACTTATCACCTTCCTGGTAGCCCACTGACGACCTCCCACACACATCAAGAGATGGGCTTACAAGCAGTCATTATAAACAGAAGGCATGCTTTAATACCCCCTCACCTATATGTGAGCAGGAGGGGTGGAAGAAAGCTCACAGTACAGCGCTTCTGAGCTATATTTGAGTGAACCTGGCTGCATTTCTGTCTAAGGCTGCAGCTTTTAGCTTGCAGTGCGCAGACAGATTATAATGGAACCGACTTTACCTGATTATTTTGTCAAAGCGAGTACATAACAATGGCTTGAATGTGAGTGAGATGCTGATTCAATCAGGTCTGTCGTGGGAACTTAACACAGGAATTCCAAGCTGGGCTTGTCATTGGCCTAATTGGGAATCCTTCTATTATGTTTCTGAGACAGACCTTTGATATGTTGGTGTGTAGGAGGGCATTTGGGGAGAGGGTGGGTGGAAAGGGCGTATTACTTGGAGCAGGGCTCTGGGCCCCCCAAAAGAGAGTAAGCACAACACTGTGTACTAGTATCCCTGAGTAGTACAAACACGTTTGCTCTCATTGATGCTTGAGCAAAGGTTTTAAGAAAGGACTCACCTGGCTCAATGCTCTTTGCTTGCTCATGGCTGTAAATATGACGAGGAGGGCACCTGATCTCCTGAAAGGCTCCAGGCCTTTTAGAGCCCGCACACTTGACCTGACCTGCAAAGGAGCTGCCTGCTACGAGAGCCTGCTCTTGTGAGCTGTGCAGATTGCCTCAGGCCGAGGTGGTTCCCACTCACAGCAGGCCCTCCTCAGCCAAACCCGGCCAAGACCCTGAAAGCAGCTTACAATAATGGTTGGCTGTAGAGTCCAACACAGCCTGTATGATGCCCAGCACCTGACCCTCGGTCAATCAGACCACTGCCTCAGCCCGCCAGATCGGAGTCACTTGGAGCCAACAGGGTCAGCTCCCCCGAGTTCATCCTCAATAGTATTTGAGCATGCTGATTTAGCATGTGATGCGTGCGCTTTAGTTTAAAAAAAACACTGTATTGATATAGCACCGATTGTGGGGGAGGTCCATTTTCCTTTTCAGGAAATGTGGGTTTTGTGTCAGAAATGCGCATATCATGCAATTCTGCCACATGCGTCACGCCCTGGCACTGGAAGGGGTCTGATTACCTACCACATATTCTTAAGTGCTAAGTGGCAACAATGAACATGATAAAGTCAGTTTTAAAACCAAGTTCCCCTTCAGCCTGCACATTAATTGGTCAAAAAGCTGATCAATCATATCTGAATAACGAAGAGCATGAAAGATAGTAAATGAGTGCTTGCCCACGGCAGAGGCGGTAAATGAGCATGTGCCTAAGGCAGAGTCAGTATAGTACTAATTTAGTTAATCATGTTTAGGAAATGGAAAAAGCCTCACAGACAACCCAGAATTATAGGATTGAGCTGCAGAAAATAGCCCATCAAACGAAAGTTTAAATACACAAGCATAGGGACAGATGAATTCCATAAATGCATCTCCAAGGCAGTAGACCATTTTGCTCCAGAGCACAAAGAGACCATTACTAGGAAAAACCAATGATGATATAAAAAGGAACTACATAATATGAAAAAAACAGAACTGGCACGGAGAAATGGAAACAACTGAGAGCTGAACATTGAACTTAAAAGGAAACAATATAACTACCACATAAAAGCAGCAAAAAAAGCTCATTACACTGGCAGGATTATCAATGTGGCCAGCAGCTCCAAGGAACTTTGTCAAATTGTAAAAGAATTCACTTCACCAGAACTGCTAAAAGAACACGAGACTACAGATAGTTCACTGCACAATAAACTTGCAGACCACTGGAAAACCAAAGTCGCCAACTTTCACAAAACTATAATGGAAAGAACTGAAAGTATAAAAGAAAAGGAAAAAAGAAATCTAGACACTAGAGGCGCACAGGACGAATTCCCACACCTCGCCACACAGTTGAGCAGCTTCCAACCCCTTACAGATATGGAATTTCTGGAACTTGTATAGAATAGTAAGAAATCTGGATCACTGATTGCCCATGCCTTGGTCATGTGTTCAAAGCCATGCTATTGAACTCTCACTACCTTAGAAAAGCCGCTATAAAGATCATCAACCGTCAATTGAAACTGGTATTATCCCTATATCAAGGAAACAATCGATAGTAAAACCAGAAATCAGGAAAAAGAACGGCAGTAACAGTTGATATGAATAATTTTAGAACAGTAACAAATAATGGATTTGTGGGTAAACTGGAAGATCGATTCATTTTCTCTCAACTATATCACCACATTGAATCACTAAATAACTGAACAAATATAAACTTGGATTCAGAAAAAAATAGAAATACGGAGGTGACTACCACAAACGTATGGGATGACATCAAGAAGAAGCATGACAATACTGAAGCAACAGCACTCATACCTTTTGACCTTTCAGCAGCATTCTACACAATGACACATGACGTTATGGAACACAGACTCCTGGAAGCATGCATCAATAATATAGTCCTCAAATGGATAATGTCATTGCTCAAAAACAGAACTCGAAAAGCATGGACCAAGCCGTAATATTCATCAACAAAAGCACTAGCATTCGCAGTACCGCTGGGAGCTTCAATCCCCTCATAACTCTTCAATATCTATCTCTTACCCTTAATCAACCTAATACAATAACCTGGGATACAGTGTTATAACTTTGCAGATGATACAACATTTTATACAATATAAAAGATCCTTCAAAGCATAGAAATTCCAACACTGAGGACTGCCTTGAACAGGTATCAGAGTGGATGACTCTGAATCATAGAGTTATCAACCCAACAAAAACTGAAAGATTATGCCGAAACGGCAACCTCTTCCCAAATCCGTTCCCAAGGCCAACTTCCATGGGTATCAGCCCAGCTACAACAGAGCAATGCATCAACTTAGGGATCCTTACAGATCACAAAAATCAGATAAGAAAAACGCTGCTCCAAGATTGCTAGAGCATGCACGGCACACATGAGACGCATTCGGAAAAAAATCCCATATCTAGCATTTTCACAGAAAATAATGCTTCTACAAGCCCTAATAATGAGGAGACTGGACTATGCAAACTCCAATTTGCTTGGAACTATTGAAGGGAACCTCAAAAAATTACAAATGATTCAGAAGAGAGCTGCCAGAATGGTGCTTAACCTAAAACCAAGGGATCACATATCATCACCCTTCATCATCTTCACTGGTTACCGATGAAAAGGAGGATCACATTCAAATCGATGTGTATCTCACACAGAGAGATATATGGAATAGGACCGGGTATATGGTAAAGAAAATTTAAGATTATCATAGCACTCTGAAACATTCTAAATAGATCTGGCACACCATTACAGGAACATAGGTTTACAAAAATAAAAGTGGGTGGCAAAACCTACACCTGAATCTCTGAGGAGTAAACTTCTGAATTAGATGTGAGGGTTACAGAGGCTAAGCTATGTGCTTGCATTAAATATTGGGTGTCAGGAAAATCTCTGGGCCTGGTCGGGCTAAGTGTTACTTTACTTTCTAAAAGCAAGCTCTAGATATATTGGCTCTATTTCTGCTTTAAGTTGTTGAAGAGCTCTTGATAACCTGTACTTTAGCTAGGGATATGGCAGAGCCATCCTCAGCATGGTTAATTAAACCGGGTAAGGACACAATGATTTCTGATTCTTATTGGCCACTGTCCATTATTACCACTGATGTTTAGATTATTGAAAAATGTGTTACCTGACTTATGCCTATGCTTGTGCACCTGTACTAAAGTGGGTTTATTCATAACATGTCCACCATTGATAATGCCTAAAGTCTGTACACCATGGCAGTTGTGGTGGGTGGGGGCTACAAAAACGTTGTTATTTCCTCCTATGCCACTTAGATCTTTGACACAGTGGAGTGGGCTTATCTGTTTGGGATAATAGAATGATCAGCAGTGTGGCCATATTTCAGTAGTCTGGTCCATCTCATTTACAATTGAGCTCGAGCTTGTGTCTTGGTTGATTGGGGCCGTTGAGGCTGAACACTAAAGCTATTTGCTTTGGCGATGGAGCCGTTGGTTCAATACACTGACTTCTGAAGGAAAAGGACATTACGGTTGGTAGAGATTCTAATGTGGTCTCTCTCTATGCAGAGCACTTACTTATTTATCTGAATGATCCTGCTGATACTCTGGAGAGTACCATTGGTACTTTTTCTGGCCTAAGGATGAACAAAGCTAAATTAGTGTTTCCTCAGTGATGTAGCTCCTGTAGTTAAGGACACAAGGTTAAAATATTTCCCAGAACCCCCCGCTGTGAGCCTAACAATCTGGAGGTGCATCAATGGGAAGATTCTTGGAGGTACACACTACAACCCCTACCTATCCATTTGGGATGCCTCGGTCTCCTGCCCCACATTATCTCAAGCTATGTTTGAAACATGGGTTCATTGTGGTGTATTGACACTTGAAGATCTCTTTGCCAATGATCGTCTTTGTGATGACAAAGATATTGTTGACATGGCGGGTGGGGGCATGATGGTGACTTTCCGCTGGCACCAACTGAAAGCTTGCTTACGGGCCCGCTGGCCCACGCTTCCTACGGAACCCCAGAAACCCTGATGTTTAGTCATCTACAATTAACAAGACCAATGTCCCAAATTTTTAGGACTCCCCGTGGGTCACGGGAACAATATCATCAAAGTTAACACTACCCTAGGAGTCATCAATTACTTCTAATACACTTCTTAAAAATTCGCAATTTAACGCAAACCATGAAGCCCAATCACACAGACACAACTTGATCTATAAAAATATATCTTATTTATTTATACATTATATTCATCATAATTTTTAGTACAAAATTTCATTGAATAAATATACTTCCCACCAACCTGGGACAATTGAAAGAATTATACTAAGTATAATACATCATCCTATTGGTATTCTGCAAAAAAAACTTTGTTGTTCATTTGATATAAAAGATATTTCACTTCTCACAACACTGTGTGGATCCGATACTATTACATTCAAATTTGTCCACATAATGTAACATATAGTTAATTCTCTGCATGAAAAAACATGTATTGCAGTTTTTGCAGGATATAACAAATGGATCTCTGGGTCAATATGTCGACACTGGGGTTTCGACCCTTTTTCCGTTTCTCTCCCTTCCCAGAAGGGGTAGAACAATAGGTCTCTTCAGGACTTGGAGGTGGATATCGGTGGATATCGGTTGTCCCAATTCACTGGAATTCATTCACATGTAATGTTCCTTGTAAGCCATTTACAAATTGAAGAATTACAAGTTCCACATGCTTAAATGTATTAATTGTTTGTAGCATACATGGATTTCTCCAGCATGATATTCTGATTTTGTTCAGGAAGTACGTGTGCACACCCCTTTCAGACGACACAGTGTTCTTAAGTATTTATTTCTGTATCAAGATTTTTTTGTATCCACGTTCGGGCGTCACTCAATCTATCTAGCTGTATCGAAACTGCCCTGCGTTATGTACGCTCACCGATGGTCGTACGTTATGTCGTCTGGCGTCTCTCACGTCTTCCTTCCACTTCTATCTAGTCTCGCGATCATGTGATCACATCAGTCAGTGAATCTCATCAACTCTCCCAGATATACTCCCAGAGTTTTGCTCCAGACACACATACCATGTGCGCAAAATGGTTACGCATGCTGGGCGAAAGAGTGGATGAAGATGTCGGGAGTAGCGCCTGCTGGGACACAAAGTCTATCTCCCTTAACATTTCATTCCGCCTATTACCCTACAGATACCTTACAATGTCGTATTTAACTACTCAGCGGTTAAACAGTATATACCCCGAGTCTAAAATAACATGTAACAAGTGCAAATTATTAGCAGCAGATTTCTTGCACATGGCATGGAGATTCTCACCTTTAACGGATTTCTGGAAGGGAGTAAAACACTTTTTTGAACAAGGTTGGTTCTTTAAACCTAACTTATTTATTTCCTGTTTTTTCCGGCTATTAGCCCATTGTTAGCTCGATGGCTCAAGCTGGCGATTACCTGTGCTAAGCTGCTCGTTGCTCGTTCCTGGATGGCACCCTCTGCTCCTACTTGACAGCCTGGCAACATCAGCTCGACGGGTGTGAGAAACTTGAGTCTGATCTCCACCTCATCATGAGTGTTAAGCAGCTTCCTAAAGACATTTGGTATATTTACAAAAATTACTTACTCACCTGTATGTTGAACCAGTGACCTGGGTCTCTGAAAATTTCATGTAAGATTCATCTGACATTACGCTGAATACCCTACTTGTACCAGTCATAAAGCCACTTCTATTCATACAGTTTTGCCTTGCTTGGTCGTTGCTCACTACAGTAATGTGGATTTGTACCCCTGGTTCTCCTGGTAATGAAACATGTCATTGTTTACGTTTTGTTTGTAGGTTGTTGCACTGTTCAATGCATACTTCTATGGGATTCTCCGTACAATACTAATGTGTAACTGTTCTTGGTTCATTAGTTTACTCTGTATTTTGTTCTGTTTGGATGGTGGTTAACGTGAAAACCTTGAGAAAAATAAAGATTTAAAAAATATATATATTTTCTAGAACCTTTCAGTACTGTATTTGGGGATGTACGTATTAACTGACCCGGACCCACAGAACGTTATAGTAAAAAATTGCACAGGTCTTATACCGGTCTACTGATACAAGATCCAATTCTGGAATACGCTGCCACTCTCCTTCACTGAGAAAGGTGGCATATTGAAAATGATCGTACTCCCCAAGTCCTCATACATCTGCCAGCATTTCCCATTTCCAATTCCTAACACTATTTGCGGAAGGTGGGTAATTGTGCTTAGAATTACTGTGAAGGACCTCTGCTCCACATGTGGCACTGCAGAGCTTAACTAGGTCCATGGATAAATATGCTTTGGGTATCCCATGTTCTCAAACCTATTAGACAGCCGCTCCAGGACCTATTACCCTGGAATAATAACTATCCTCAGTTTTATAAGAAATTACCCAGCTTCCCAAATAAAAATATCCCTGGAGATCTGGTACAATTACTTGAGGATGGGGAATATCTACCAGTTTAGTAAAGCCCTTGAGTTGGAAATTTCTCCCCTTGCAAGTAAAACCTATATTTGTGCATTTTTGGCAGAGGGGTGTGACATGATGGGAGGATTAGCGACATGTATAGGGTGCTACCTGGGCTAAAACTATTTATAATAATATTATTATTATTATTATTATTATTATTATTATTATGCAAGTTTTATTTGTCATCAGGGCAACACGTCCATGGACCTCAGAGTGCTGGACACAAAGAAAAAGACAAGGAGAGAGACAGAATGAAATAAATAAGAAATGAGTCACAGCCATGGCATGGGCAAGGGCGGGTCAGACAAGGAGTGTACGGTCAATCAAAGACACGAGAGCAAAACGAGGCCAGAGAGTTAGGTGTTAAACAAGTAGGTCTTGATAACTTTCTTAAACTGACACAGGGATTGGATAGACCGAATACTAAGCAGAACAACGTTCCACAAAGTCGAAGCCGCAATGTTAAAGAGCGACTTGGAGGTACGCTGTAGTTTGTAGTGGGGGATTTCAATCGGTTGATTTTGGTTGGATCCTTAAGGTCCTCCTGACTGAGGCAAGGCAATCCCTAGACTCCAGATAGCAAGGCGCATTATCCGACAGCCATTTGTGTGTCAGAACGAAGATCATGTGCTAGACACGTTGGCACACGGGCAGCCAGTGGAGAGAGCACCTGGCATCAAAGACGTGATCCTTGGACTTCAGTCCACATACAGCACATACCAGACCATTCTGAATGAGCTGCAACTTATTAAAATTGGTTTGAGAATAACCAAGAAAAAGAGCGTTACAGTAATCCAGATGGGAGCCCACAGTGGCTCTGGACAGAATGGACAAGTTGCCCCTGGAGAGATATGGACGAATCTGCCTGAGAAGTTGAGTATAGAAAATGCAAGAGGCGCACAGATGACTGCTGTGAGCATTCATGTTGAGCTCTTGATCAAGGAATACGCCCAATGTCTTAACCTTGGTAGAAATTAGGATGGAGTGCACAGCAATGACAAAAGAGCTATAGGGGATCACGTTTCATAAGCCTTTGTTTAGTACCTAGGATCATGATCTCAGTTTTAGCATCATTAAGCACTAAACAATTGGCAACCATCCAATTCTGGATGTTGGAGTATGTAACATTGGCAGAGAGGTTGTCAGCACTGTAGTTACCAGACAGCTGAAGAAGGACCTGGGTGTCACTAGCATAGTTGGTAAAGCAGACGCCCAAGTCCTCTAACTCCAAAAACAGTGGCAATGTATAGATATTATAAAGTGTTGGGGCGAGGCAAAAACCCCTTGGGTACACCACATGGCAGTATGACTGGGGCAGCTATAGAGTCGCCGGAGAAACTCTTTCTAATCGATCGGACAGAAAGTTCTTTACCCATGAGGCAGCAAAAAGAACAACTCTGGTTGATTGCATAATGCGGTTGGTGAGTATGGAATGATCAACAAGATCAAACGCAGCAGAGAGTTTGAGCAGCATAAGGAGAGCTGGGTGTCCCTTTTCGATTAATGAGGTGCTGTTGGCTTTGAGATCAAATAAGGCTGTCTCAAGTCATGCTTTGCCCGGAAACAAGACTGCCTGCTGTTAAATAGATGGTTATCTTCTAGATGTTGCTGTACCTGACTGCATCCAGGATTTTAAACAAAAATTGAACACAGGTGATGGGACAGTAATTGCCAGTGATAACAGGGTCAGGGGACTCCTTAAGGAGAGGTATGATCCAAGCATCTTACAGGCAGATGGGAACAGAGGCAGTGGTGAAGGAGGCAGACTATCTGAGTTATAAAGGGAGGCAAAAGACCTAGCTACGTACCTTCGGGTAACTTTGGTTCTGATGGATAGTAGAGAGTTCCCAGCATTCTGTTCAAGAACCATGTGTCCACACTGGTTCCAGTCGTTAGAGCAAAGATTTTTTCTGAGCCCCCTCAACTAGAGCTCAAGGCTGTTTGCAGGTGTCAGGATCCTTGTCAAGAGGGTGCAGACGACCTCGGGCTATGGCAGATGGTAGTGTGTGCATGCTGCTACATATATGCACTAAATCGGCTCCCTGATGTCAGTTCCTTCTGCGCTGCTCCGGACGCAGAGGAGGGAAACTAACTAATGCACCTCCCAAATATTTGAAATAAAGTATACACAATAATTTAGTATATACATACAATTTTTTGAGAAAGTGGCAAAATTGTTAGCTGAGGCTGGGTCATTGATGAGAATACTGGGTACCCTCTGCTTCTGATCAGAACCAATGCTACCCAAAGGTGCATAACTAGTTCTCCTAATGGGCAGTGGGTTCCCAGTATTCTCATCATGAACCACTCCCAAAGCAGTGTACGTGGCTGTGGTGTGAAAATTGTCAATGACAATATATACAATATATGCAATTAGCAGTTGTATGTATAGAACACAGTTGGATATACAGACTATAGCCTATATTAGTGCTATGGTCACAGAGTTGTGCAAAACTGAGCTGCCAAATAAGGAATCCCTGTGTGCAACTGTGTCCAGATTATAGTGCCTGGCAAAAGGAATACCAGATCGCAGCCTGACAGATATTTTCTAATGACACACCACCCAAGAAGGCAGTGATCACTGCGGCCCCTTGGGTAGAGTGTTCCCTAGTCACTCTTGAGGGAACCTTATTTGCAATCTCATAACACTTTCTAATCAACAGCACAGCTCATTTTGAAAAGGTTTGTTTTGCAACAGATTTTCCATTCTTTTTGCCTTTATAACCGACAAAAGGCTGCCGGTCATACCTAAACTCTGAGGAGGGAGAGATGTAAAATACAAAAGTTCTCCTAGGGCCGAGAGGGTGGGTGAAGTCTTCTCTCCTTCATGTCAGGGTGAGGATGGGGATAGAAGACTGGCAAAACAATGGATTGGGACAAATGAAAACGGGTCACTGCCTTGGGCAAATAAAAAGGGTTTTGTTCTTAAAATTACGTTTGTTGACTCGATTTTTGTGTAGGGCTCATCTACAGACAAGGCCTGAATTTCTCCAGTTCTGCAGGCATATGTTACTGCCACTAAGAACATAGTGGTCCCAGGATATTAACTTCATATTCACAGAATGCATGGACTCAAACAGAGGACGCTGCAGAACAGGAAGTACTAAAGATAAATCATAGGGCTCAAACGCAGGAGACCTAGGAGGAAAAAGATTT
>JAWWME010000093.1:295-11166 GCA_035047425.1 Eurycea quadridigitata
AACCCTCAACAAATCTATCCAAAAATGGCCACCAAAAATATTCCCTTACCTTACACTTGGTCATAGACCTACCTAAATGACCCTCATGAATCAACTGAACAATCCTTGACCTAACACCTAAAGGAGGCACCAATTTATTACCCCTCAAAACATAACTCCAGCCCCCTCCAGCATTTCAGGAAGTGGAGGAGGCCAGCAGGCGAAGCCGGCCAGGAGCGAAGCTCGGACAGGGCAAAGCTCAACACCTGTCCGGGCCTGTCAGGGCCCTGGAAGGGCCTGGGCCGTGCTGATGGACGTTGGTACTCTGGAGAACTCTACGCACTATATGGAGACTCTAACAACGCTCCTCGGCTGCCCCACTTCTCCACCAGTGCACCCCACGGACTCGCCCGACACGCCCTTCGACCCTAAGCCCTCATACAGAGGATTCTTTCTTTCATCAGAATGCCACAGGCTACCAGACCAGGTTGCCAAATGGGGTGACCCCATGGGATAAATGCCTGGCCATATGGGGTGGACTTGACTTTTCTCAAGGCGTCCAGGACCATCTTAACCCCATCTTAGCCGTCCCCCTTCCCCCATCGACCACCCACGCTCCCCGGCCAGCCCAAGCGGTTCAGAAGCCAAGGACACATCATCACAGCGATCCTCCGTCCACTCCATCGACGGCACCGCCCCCATCGCTCCTTCTCCTTCGCTCCACATTCCTGACACCACTATGGAGGACCACCCTAAAGCAGCTCCCTCCATAGACATGACAAACTCTCCTCTATTCCCGGACCCGATCGTCATGGCTGCATGGGCCTCCTCAACGCAAGATCTCTTGGAAACTCGGCCCATTTCACCCACGATCTTATCTTGGAACATAATCTTCAACTCCTTGCAATAACCGAGACCTGGCTCTCAGAGGACAGCACGGTTATTATAAATGACCTGCTCCCCGAAGGCTTTCAATTTTTCTCCACACCTCGTGCCGGCTTGCAGGGCGGTGGGGTTGGGTTTGCCTTTAATAAGTCACTATCGGGCCGCCTTCTTACCCTCACCCCCTCACCCACCACATTTGAATACTGCATGGCAAGATTTGGGCCGCGATCCGACCTAGATGTCACTGTACTTTGCATTTACCACCCCCCACACCATAACAGGCCTTTCCTCGACGAACTCACACTGGTCATGGACGAGCTTAAGGCTAGACACAAACGCCTTATTATATGCGGGGACCTTAACCTGCACCTGAACGATCCCGCCGATGTAGCGGCCGCTGACCTCAGGGCTGTGACCGAGTCACTGGATTTGGAGATCATCACCACCTCCTCCACCCACCGCAAAGAAAACCAACTAGACCTTTTCATTGCACAGCCAGGTTTAATCTCAGGACAAGGTTGCCTGCCCCTCTCCTGGTCGGTCCGATCATTTCCTGTTAGGATCCTGCGTTACCATATGGGAACAGGCAGAGCAGGCTGCACCGCCAAAACCGCATTTCATCCAGCTGGACCAGCTTAAACTCTTGTTCATTCCCAAACTTGATGCCTTCTGGCACCCTTTCCATAACCGGAAGGCCGACGTCACTGCCTTGGATGCAGTCCTTCATGCAAACCTGTCTTTGGCCAAAGCCCAAATCTGCCCCCCCAGGAGGATTAAAGTAAAGTCTCCAGCACACACAAGAAATGGTTCACCAAGCAGCTGTCCTCCCTGAGGACCAAGGTTTGAGCGGCAGAACAGAGATGGAGGCGATTGCGCACACCCACCGAGCATGAGATCCTGCTCTCTCTGCAGCTGACTTACAAACTGGCCCTACGGGCCGAGAAAAGCTCATTGCTCAGGGGTGCGATCTCCAAAGCTGCGTGTAGGCCCAGAGCCTTGTTTAAGATGGTAGCTGTATTCACCACCCCCCTGCAGCTACACCCATTCCATTCACTTCTGCCCATTGCTCCCAAGTCAATGACTTCTTCATGTCCAAGATCGCCACCATCAGGGAGAACATTGCAAGCAATCTTAAAAACACCAAGGTAGATCGGGGACCTCTACCCCAGCGCCCCCCACCACAGATGATGGCCTTCACCCTCCTATCAGAAGGGGAAGTTCACTTGGCCTTCATGAAGTTGGGAGATTCATCCTCCCAACTTGACCCCTTGTGCTTGTACTTCAAGCACAAACTGCTTGAAGTACGTACTACCGGTTCTTCTACAAGATTTCACAACAGTGGTGAACTCTAGTCTCCGGGAAGGCTGTCTGCCTGACGCTTGGAAACATGGAGTCGTCACGCTCCTCTTGAAGAAGCCGGGCGCTCAACCCACCTGGTTGAAAAATCTTCGCCCCGTGACCCAGTTACGGATGTAACTGAGGCTGACAGAGTACCATTGCCACCCAGGTACAAAACCACTGGGAGGCAGCGGGTATATTCCATGACTACCAGTCAGGCTTTCGGCCAGAACGAGGTACGGAGTCCGCCGTGCTTGACGTGAGGGAGCACCTTCTTTCTCTGGCAGACGCTGGCAGGCCTGCGGCTCTGTTCCTATTGGACCTGTCGGCGGCGTTTGACACGATCGACCACGCCGTTCTTCTTGACCGCCTGCGGGACACGGTTAGACTCAGTGGCACGGCCCTGGCCTGGTTCAGATCTTTCCTAACGGCCAGAGTCCAGCAGGTGAGGGCAGATCGCCAATGGTCATCTGTGGCGAACATCACCTGCGGGGTGCCCCAGGGCGTCCGCCCTTTTGCCCATCTTATTTAACATCTACATGCGTCCCCTAGCGGATCTGATGGAGGCGGCTAGTCTGCGCTTCCAGATGTAAGCGGACGAGACACAGATTGTGGTGGACCTGGGCGAGGGGGGGGAGGCTCGAGGGTGACGGTGACGACTTGGAGACTGGGCTGCGTCTGATCAGGGACTAGATGTGCCGGAACTGGCTTTGCCTGAAATCCGGCAAGACAGAGATCCTCCGGGTCCCTGGCATTCGCGGCTCTGCCCTCCTCCCCTGGCCGTCCATCATGGGTGCGATGCCGCCCCCCATCCTTGTCACCAGGAATCTGGGAGTGCTCATCGCCGCCGACCTGGATGCTGAGTCACAGGCCTAGGCTGCCGCGAGGTCCTCCCATCACGCCATGAACAAATTGGCGCCACTCCTCCCCTTGCTGGCCTACAAAGACAGGAAGACCTTATGTCAGGCTCTTTTGCTTTCTAAGGTTTCTCACTGTAACACGGTCTACTGTGGGGCTTCTCTGAGATGCATGAAAAGACTCCAACGGGTCCAAAACCGGGCTATCCGGCTGATAGCCGGCCTGGGACGCTTCGACCATCTGACTCAGGCCAGACAGGCCCTCGGCTGGCTTTCTGTAAAATCAGGCATCAAGCTCAGGCTGCTAGGCTGGGCCTGGAAGGCCGCCCATGCGAAAGGACCCAGTTACATCCGCATCTGGTTCTCGGTGCCCCTGTGGGACGCCATCAGGCAGAAATGCAACGCTTGGAGCATGGAGCCGCCCAGCTGGCGCAAGCTCGCCAGGGGAGGTCGTAGGGTCGGTGTCACCGGCACCCGACTATGGAATGCGCTACCACTAGAGCTGAGATCGATACCATCTTGGCCTAGCTTTAAGTCTGCGGCGAAAACCTTCATGTTAAGGAAGGAATTCCCACCTTGAACCCTCTAGCTCTCGCAGCCCAAGGCCACCCAGCTGCCCCACTACACCTGCGGGTGCCCTACTGGTTTTTAATGTCTTTTGTTGGTTTGTCCATTTGTTTTATCATGTGTGCACTGGATTCAGCAGCGCAGAAGCCTATTGGCATGCTTTGCTTAATAAAATACTTTTTTCATTCATTCATTCATCGGTCATTCGCATTCTTGTCAGAAGATTATGTTAAAAGACTATAAAACATTTGATTTTAGCTGGCTAATCTATGGATTAACATGCCCCTGAGGGCTAATGTATGCCAGTGAAACAGTAAAAACAAGTCGGTCAACATATCTGATAGACGAAGAAATGAAAAATTACCTATGAACGGCATTTCTATTAACTGAAGAAAAAAACAGTGCAAATTATTGGCTTTTATTCTAGAAATGATTCATTCCCATCACAGTGGTGAGGCTAGATTAAATCGGATGCACATGTGGGAAAGTTATTGGCTAAAGAAACTTCAAATTCAATACCCAGATGGGATGAACAAATTAGTCTCGATTAGTCCATTTTTGTTCAAATAAGACTCTTAGATTTGTCGACTATTTAAATAAAAAAAACTAAGGTTGTGCAGTGAGTTTGTTTATGGTCCTGGAGCTCCACCCAGTGGCATAAAGAGGTGATTGGTTTTGAAGAAAAACCACTATTAATGTGTTTAGTGCTGTTAGAAGGAAACTAAGTGGAAAAACATTCGGCTCTCAACTTGAGTATTAAAAGATTGATTTCTTTCTGCACTTTGATTAACCCCTTCAGTGCGGCTAAACAAGTGTGTCTCATCATGAAAGATAGGGGAGGTGATTAATCTCTTTATTTTTTTAATGGGATTTGCCATAGGGAAATCACTTTTCAATATGGCTGCAATTAGGGGGTTAAAAAATTAGTCTCTTTGCAGTGGCTGCCGTATCTGAAGATAGGAAAGATATCCTGAAACTAGTCATAACTTAGGCAAACGGGAGAGGAATGCGAAAAGGAAGTTTGTAAATATGGAGGATGGATTCTTTAATCATTTGTGACACAGCATTCGAAGTTGTGTCGCAAAACAAAGTGAAAATGCTTTAAGTGAAAGTATCAATGAAATTACAAAAAAAGCTGTTTTTTTCTATATTTAAAAGTGAAGTTCATTGTTGAGAAACTGTCATGCAACCCAGAAGGTGAAAATGTGATTGTATGAAGAGGGGTACCCTAATTTTGACCGCAGTAGAGCGGCCACAAGGAAGGGAGTCCTCTCTCATGACAACTAAATTGTTAGTTCTTTCTTCAGGCTAGCAGAGGTATTGAGCACAAAAAAGGGTTACAGTCCCGTGTGGTATAACAACAATATTATAGACTGTCGCATATCAAAGCAATCACGTATAGGTCTCTAAATGCATCTACTGGATGTAAAGAAAAATCTATTTTGCCACTAGACACCTTACGGATGAAACATACAGATTGAGGTTGGATCCTTATCCATTAGGACTGTTGCTCATTTTAAGACTGACTTGTTTGTTTTAATTTGATTGTTTCACATTTATTTTGTAACTTTAGCGGGCTGAAGCATTGCATACCTCGCTTTATTAAAAACCTTTGATTGATTGATTGATTGATTATTCACCGTTCATGGTGCACCTTTTCCATGCTTGGATTATGCAGATTTCCACCCGATGCACAGGCTTACAATATACATCTGCCCGTTTTGAGTCTACAATAATGCTCAGAACAAGAATTCACAGGTGATGTAAAGCCAAACTGACCACCATAGCATTCGGGGAGAGGAATAGGCTTAGCTGCTAAGTTGAAAATGGTTTTAAAGTAAAGTATCTGTAAACATCTTGGTTTACATTTACTATGAATCCTGGGCACTTGCAAAAAGAACTGACAATCAACACCCATATTTAGGGCACTAGAAACAATGAAGAAATATTTTCTCTCAATACATCATAAATAGTCATGTAGGAAGCCTCCAGGCGTACAAGACTCTACACATTAGATGAATTTTGAGGCACTCAATGTCACGTTGTGCCATCCTAAACCCTGCAGATCTCCAGGTCGGAACTGATCGGGGAGTGTGATACGCCCGACAGCCAACCCTTAGGTCATGGTAGAACGGTTACGTTTCTGATTTATGTTTATTGTTTTGGTTTTTCGTAGGAATTTTTAGGGTTTAGCCATTTCCATGGGGAGCGCATATGGGTTATGCTGGGACAGACAATCAATGCATACAAGGGAACGTCACGGGAACGTCATGCCCACATATCAGGGTTTCTTGATGATTGACAGAGGGAGCCTTGAGACCAGAGGTTGGAACTGGCGGGGATTCTTATATGCGTGGAGTCGGCTAGATCTACCCCGATCCATGCTCTTGTGGATTGTGGGGCACCTGGGATTTATATAGATCAACGCTGTTATGCAAAATTGAATGGTCCCGTTCACTTTCGTCGAGTACCTCAGCATTTGATGTTGATTGGACGCACCTTAATCCATAGTCTGGTAACAAGGCATACTGCCCCACTACTTTGGTCCCTGGAGGGATTGCCTGGGGAAAACTTGTCTTGACATTATAAAATCCCCTACGTTCCCAGTCATCTAAGGCATGCAATGGCTAATCAATCGCAATCCTATCATAGACAGGCCTTCCCATTCCATGCGATTTCCAGAGGGTACTATCCAGGGTTGGGGATGGCCTGAAGGAACAGGTGAGTCAACAACACTGCGGCTGCAGTGGATGAAAGTAGATTACCTAGGTCCCTGGCAACGTATTCGGATGTATTTAACAAAAAGGAGGCCGATACCTTACCGCCTCAGAGAGATGGACTGTGCCATCGATCTCCTCCTGGATCAACCCATACCCCATGGTACGATATACGCCTTGAATGAGGAGGATGGGATCGTTCGTGAATACATTTCAGACAATCTGGAGAAAGGGATTATTCGGAAATCGACTTCACCAGCCAGAGCTCCCATTTTTCAGCCCGAAAAAGGACAGTGTGGAGCTCCGGCCGTGTGTAGACTACCGACGGCTAAACCTATCATCATCCCTTACCGGTACCCCATTCCATTGATCCCCTTATTGTTGGATAAGGTTCGCTCAGCATCTGTGTATATGAAACTGGATTTAAGGGGTGGGTAAAACATCCAATGCATGAAAACGGGGGGCGAGTGGAAAACTGCGTTTAATTTGCGATATCGGCACTTTGAATATTTATTAATGCCCTTTGGTTTATTTAACGCCCCTGCTTATTTTCAGTGTTTTATTAATTCCGTTTTTGATGATCTCCTCCATAAGTTTGTTATTTATTTAGATGACATCCTGATTTATTCACGACCCCTGTCCGAGCACCCATCACATGTTTGTTTGGTGTTAGAAAGGCTGCGGGAACACAACCTGTTTGCTAAAGCCTCCAAGTGTCTCTTTTCAAGGTCCCGGGTACCCTTTTTAGGGTACATCATCACGCCGCAAAGAATACATATGGATCCAGAAAAGTTTAAGGTCATTGTTGAATGGCCGGCCCCCTCCAATCTGAAGGGCTTACAACGGGTGATTGGCTTCATGAATTTTTATAGGAAATTCATTTTGGACTACTCTCTTACATTAGCGCCCCTTACGGATCTACTGAAAGCTGGAATACCTTGTGTGGGGTGCTCTCCAGGACAATGCGTTTCGCCTGTTAAAGGAAGCATTTGTCCGGGATGTACCGTTGGCACATCCGGATTGCCTGCCCCCATTTTTTGTGGAGACAGATGCTTCCCAAATGGCCACGGGGGCAAACCTTTCCCAGAAGAAGGGGGCGGAGGTTGCCTACCGGTGGCCTTTTACTCACACAACTTAAGCCCGGCGGAGCGTAACTACTCTGCCTTTGATCTGGAGCTGCTAGCTATTAAGCTAGCCCTCCAGCAATGGCGACATTATCTGGAGGGTGCCCAGCACCCAGTTACCATTTTAACGGATCATCGCAACCTGGAGGGGCTATCATATGTCTCCTCGACAGAATCAATGGGTGTTATTTTTCGTAAGGTTTGACCTCTGTATCACCTTCCGCCCAGATTTGGTTAACAAAAAGGCGGATGCCTTGTCCAGAATGTTTGAGGGGACACCACGCAGGTTCCATTGTTCCGATTTTTTCCGGCTGCTCATGTAATCGCTGCTATCGATGAACCTCTAAGCTCATTCCTGGAAGACGTCCGAAGGGCATATATGCCTCAAGACAAACAAAGATGCTTAGTTCTCCCTATAACATCCGAGGTACAGGGCTTATGTTTCAGACAGGGCAGACTCTAGGTTCCGACGCCGGAAGAAGTGCTGTCCTGGTTACATGAAGCACCGTTAGTGGGTCAGACGTGAACTTTGGAATTATTGGCTCGCCACATCTGGTGGGCAAATCTGAACCAAGGAGTCACCGAATATATCACCAGTTGCGAGATGTCGTAGAGCTAAACATGTGAACGCCCGACCGGCTGTCTGCTGCGTCCTCTTCCCATTCTGGCGGGTCCATGGCAGTTGGTTACCTTGGACTTTGTGATGGATATGCCGCCCTCGCAAGGCATGAAGCATATCCTGGTGGTCAAGGATTCGTTTACGAAAATGGTGCACTTCATTCCCCTCTGGCGCATACCCACGGCCAGAGCCTTGGTTGACTTGTTTATCAGCCATGTGGTCCGTCTTCATGGGCTTCCAGTCATTATGGTGTCCGACAGGGGCCCCCAATTTGTGTCAGTGGTGTGGCACCACCTCTTGAGGGCATTGGGTATCGACCAGAGACTATCCACAGCATTCCATCCCCAGACAGATTGCTCGACGGAGAGGGCCAATCAGGAGCTGGAGCTGTACTTACGCTTGTACTGTATGTCAGATCAGGCTGCCTGGTCTCGCTAGCTTCCCTTGGCGTAATTCACAGTGAATAACCCGAGTAATGCCTTGATTGGAAGGTCACAGTTCTTCGCCCAGTCTGGAGTTCACCCTAGGATACTACGCTGGGCCTGAATACAGTGACTGATCTGTTTCTCTGGCACAATAGGGCCCGGCCGTCAGTGTTGCAGGCCCATTTGGTTCGGTCTCGGGCCTACGTGAAAGCCCAGGCAGAGAGGGGTCGGAGTCCCGATCCGGTGTATTCAGTGGGTGATTTGGTTTGGCTGAATATTCTGAACATTCCTTTGTTGGCAGTGACGAAGCGTTTCAAACCTCGCCACATCGGTCCCTTTGAGGTGCTGGAGAAGGTCTCTGAGGTGTCTCTTCGTCTTCACTTGCCGGGAGAGCTGCGACCGGCCTCTCAACGGCCACATCGGGTGCCGGTGGCATCGGTCCTCAGGGAATTAGGTTGGCCTTCGTGGGGTGGCGCTATGTGGAGGGGATACCCTGTCAAGTTGTACCATCCTAAACCCCACAGATCTCCAGGTCAGAACTGATCAGGGGGTGTGATACACCCGACAGCCAACCCTTAGGTCATGGTATAACAGTTAGGTTTCTGATTTACGTTTATGGTTTTTCGTAGGAGTTTAGGGTTTAGTCATTTCCATGGGGGGGCAAATATGGGTTACCTGGGACTGCCAATACATGGGAACGTTATGCCCACGTATCAGGGTTTTTTGATTATTGACAGAGGAGGTAGCCGTGAGACCGGAGGTGGGAGCTGGGAGCTCACCTGCGCATTAACCTTTCTGGTATTCCCCCCTCGTTGGGTTACTCACTTTTGCCTCGGATCCCAAAGGAAGGGGCCGTGTCAGAACGTCATCAAAGGATCCTCCTACCTGGATGGCCAGGAGCTCCACCAGCCAGCGATGACGCACCAGCTAGGAAATCCGTAGTCTCGCGGGAAGAGGAACTCTCGCGAGACTGCGGGAGACCCGGAAACGGGAAGAGACTCCTCTTCATAAACCGAGGAGACACCGACGGCTTCCGTACAACTCAGTGCACTTCGCCACAGATGTTTTCTCCATGCCAGGAATCAAAAGGTGTACGCTACTTGGAATAGTGTATTCCTCGACATCGGAGGTTCCATCAGTGTCTTTCTAAACTCTGGTGAGAGTGCGCTGGGGGTGCTGTCAGTTCCTAATCCCGGGCTCACTTTATCGATGCTTCCTTTATTTCCCTCGTGCCTTTACCTGCTTTGTTCTTTGTCATTTTTCTTAGGGGCTTTGTTCTTCCCCCTCGGGATTATCAACACAGCAGGCTGTCCCGTCGGTGGTCTTTCCTTGTCCCCTTTCCTGCAGTGTACCATCTCACAACAGGAGGGGAGGTAGAGATCGGCTATGGAGACCATAGCTGCAGAAGTAACGGAAGTAGGGTGTGACACTCAACGGGGTTCAGAAAGTTTTGAAAAATCATGCCGAAAAAATGGGGCAAGGCCAAACTGGGTTAAGTTAGAAAAAGCGTTTGCAAGTTGGAACATTAATTTATGGAAATCCATTCAAGCAGGAACAACCTGAAGATAGGGTTGGAAACAAATCATTTATAATACACTTATTGGGGAAATATCAGTTTGGTAAATTAATATTGTTTGAACCCATGACTCCCATCAACAAACTGGATATGCATTAAGAGAACATAGAAATTATATGCCCTCATTTTGACCGCAGTAGAGTGGACACAAGGAAGCGAGTTCTATTACTACGTACAACAGGTGAGGTGAGAAATGTGCCCGCAACATGCCTGAAAAACAACGACTACATATCAATAACATTCTAAACAAAAAATTGAAAATCAGTTTCCAAACTAAAGGACATACAGTGCAGACCCTATACACTTGAAATTGTCGGACACATTCCCTGAAATTGGGTCTTTTGCACCAGAAGAGTTCTTTAAACTTTAAATGTAAAGAATTCCAATGAAAATCTCTATGAAGTAACAGACATGCTAGCTTTCACAGAAGCAGAAGCAAATGAGATAATCTGAGCCCTGAAAACGCTATAGGGTTCTGCTTCTGTATAGGGGTCTTTGTATCCTAAAAAATACTTGGACCATTACAAAGATTAAACAATCTCACAAAGAAATATATAAAATGGAAAATTCCAACAATAGATTGCCACTTGGCCTAAGAATTCCACTTCAACCTACATTATGCAAACAATCCTACTATGCTTGTGAAATAGAGCTTACATAAGTGGTCACAAGAGCTGTTGCTGTTAACTATACAGGAATTAAACAGTTAGCTACAGATGTATCCCCATCATTTTACCTTTTGTTGCAACATGGGGCCCGACGTGCAACCGACGGCCATTAGTAA
>JAWWME010000094.1:0-11149 GCA_035047425.1 Eurycea quadridigitata
TGACCCACGATGTATGAGTCCTGAGATGTTGTGGGACCTGATGTAAGGATCCCCCCTCACTCCCCTCCACACCCCACACTGGGCGGGTCCTGTGGGGATACAAGTCTGCAATGTTGTGGTCCCACTTTGTTGCATTTTCGACATCGCAGACCTGTACCCATACGATAACATGCATAGTGCACCGGTTGCTACTGCCAAAGAGATGGAGGCAGATTTTAAAACAGTTTGATAAAACTCTCGTAGAGGTTTATGAATGTGAAACAGTTAAAACAGCATTGGTAGTTTAAAAGATTATACTTTTAAAATAGTTTCAATAGTTATAAACAGTTTTAAAAATTGTGAACTCATAATTATAATAACGACAACAGTTTAACATTTTTTTAAATAGTAAGTCTATTAAATTGTGCACCAGTGCCCAATCGCATGAAACAATTTCAACAGCTAAATGACTAGAAATACAGAATATGAAGCAGTCTATGAAATTATGCATAATAAAAAGAAAATATTGCACAGGCAAAATATCATAGTATTTGCATGCAAACTACATTGCTGGAGTCTAAGCAGAATGGACTAAAATATGCATAAAAGTATGTTTTGTTTCTGGAGTGTCCATCTCACCCTGCTGACGTGGAGTGCCACCAATTGGATCACTATCCATCCCTGACAACTTTGTTGCGGGGGTTTACGTTGGATCTAGGGGTGGGCATTAGAACGTTAGGGTGGGCTTGTTTTTCACAGTCTGTAATTTGTTACAATTTATTTATGTACGTATATGCAATGTTGCTTGATATTAACATGTATGATGAATTTTGCTTTTATTATGCAATAAACTATGAGGCCGATTACAAGTCTGTGTTTATTTGTTTTATCATGGTTTTCGACCAAATTCCTTTAGAAAATGGTTGAAAGCCGTGATAAAAATGTCATCACCCGATTACAAGTTGGTGATGGGCTGGACTTTCGAGCAGTTTTGGTTGAAAACTGCTTGAAAGCCCAACGAATGAATGTCCATCACTTCAGGTGATGAAATTTAACATTGAGAAAACCGAGCCTTTCGGTTTTCTCAATGTTAAACTAATTACAAGTTGACAGGTCGAGCCTTTTGACCTGCCTCTTGTAGCTGCATTTTTATCAGTACCTCTGAGGTAGTGATAAAAATGATTTCAATGCAAACAGAGGTCTGTTTGCATTGAAATAAAAAAATGAAAGCATGCTTTCATTTATTTTGAATTTCCTGATGGCAGTATGGCTGCCATCATGAAATTAAATGTAAAAATAAAAAGCTATATGAATGGGGCTCGAGCCAGCCCCATTCATAACAAAGGCTGGCTGTGAGCCCGCGGCCAGCAAAGAATTTTTTTTAATATTATTTTTTTATTTATTTGCAATAATGTTTTACTTTTCCCCGGCCCCCTTTGTTTTAAAACATTTTTTACAAATCCCTCCATCCCTTTTTCTTTGGTTTTCTGCCTGCTTTCACAGGCAGGCAGAAAACTCTAAAACCAAATAAGCATTAACACAGGCCAATACTTGTTTGGTTTTTGCATCCATCAAGAAAAGACCGAATCGAGTGATCTTTTCTTGATGGATGCAGTGGAAATTTTAGGCCACGCCCCCATTTCGGTAAAATTTCAAACAAAAAGGTCCATGGTCTGTGAATATTTATCACAAACTCGTAATCGACCTTCATGTATAGTTGCTGCTTAAGGAGTACTGCCACCACATACCTTTTTTATGTTTCATTTAGATCTAATGTTTACAGCAATGAATGCAGTCATGCAGTAAATATAAACCATTGTGAATGTTCTGAGTTAAGGCCTGCAGATAAATGGGATCATTATATTATACATTGCGCAACATTTTATAATTATCGCCATAGATGGCTTGGTCAAATTCTTATCAATGATGTTCTTGATTGTGAACCTATGTTGTTTTTAATGAAACTTGATTCTATGAGCGATATTGCACGATTGTTCACTTATTGTATAAGCTGCTGCTTTATTACTGGGTCTGGTTGATTAGTAAGATCTTAAGTATGAAATATATGAATTACTTATGCACTGGTCACTTTAACCCCTTAAGTGTGGGTGACGAGCGTGTCTCGTCATGAGGAGTTAAAGATTGCATGGGATTTTGCCATAGGCATAATGTTATGCCTATGGCCCATTGGTAGCACTTGAGGGGTTAAAGTATTGGCTAACAATTAACTATTATGCGAAGAAAGTTCCATATTTCATCTGTACCTATGTTTGTGTAGTTTTTTTAAATTGAATTTTATGTATCAGAATGTTGCGATCTATGAATTTAATGTACTGTTTGTCGTGTAATGGTTTCATATATTTAATTATACAATAAACTACTTTAAATATATGCGTAGGGGAAGTGCTCCGCACCTTTCTACTACTGGATGTAACGTTTGACATGTAATCAAGCGTAGCAGAGCACTTTTCTTCAAAAATGCGTACCTTACGCATATTTGAAAAACCAAATTGTCATAAGGGTGTATGTGTGCTAGTAAGTTTAATTTGTACTCAGACGTACATATAGTACAGTACCACAACTTGCCGCCTGTCCTGCCATACAGAATGTATATAATGCAGCAGACTGCCACTAAACACAAATGCATAATGTTCGTAATGTTCAGTACAACTTAGCCTGTGGATAATATACAGAGTTTTGTCTACCTTGCAAGTGCTACCGCACCCTGGTCATTTGGTTTTACACCCCACCACCTGGGTGCCACAACCATAACGGTTTACTTTCTGGCTTCAAGCCTTTCCTTGCACAAATGTGGAGAAGGAGGAGGAGGAGGAGGAGGAGGAGGATGAGGATGAGGATGGGGATGAGGATGAAGATGAGGATGAGGAGCAGAAGCAGAAGGAGGAGGAGGAGGAGGAGGAGGATGACGAGGAGGAGGAGGAGGACTAGGCGGAAGGAGGATGAGGATGAAGATGAAGATGAGGAGGAGGAGGAGGAGGATGAGGAGGAGGATGACGAGGAGGATGAGGAGGATGAGGAGGAGAAGGAGGAGGAGGATGAGTATAAGGAGGAGGATGACGAGAAGGATGAGGAGGATGAGAAGGAGAAGGAGGAGGAAGAGGAAGAGGAGGCGGAGGAGGAGGATCATGATGATGATGATGATCAGGTAATTGCGCTGCGTTTGTACATTAATGGTTTTAACTCGTCTTGTGAGGCCCATGGTCGTGGTGAGGGTGGGGTCCATACACTGTGGTATAGTATTTTGTATTGTGAGAGGTGAACTGTACTACCCTTGTCGTTTGTGCATATGCCGTCCCTGCTGCCAAATGCAAGATGGCGTCCACTTTTGCGCTTCTGCATCGTGATGGCGACATTGCATTGGGTGGAGAAGTGTACTGTACCAGCATCATTAGTGGTCTGCCAGCCAATCTGAGATGCCTCTCAAGAGGTAACAGCCATGGGCAAAACCCACACCTGGCCCCCACACTTATTGGGGGAGAGGAAATGGTGGAGCTGTCATGAGCAGTGACCATCCCCATTGGTTGGCCACCTGTATATACTAGCTGCTCAGGAAGCACTACATTAAGATTTGCTGCAGTTTTTAAGCTAAGCTTAGTATTTATGTTTTCATCTGTTTCACTTTGCAGACCCAGTCTGCCATGGCTCACATAAGTACCCATGCTACTGTATGTATGGGCTGCAGGGAGCACATCAGCATCTGGCTGGCTCATTGCATCAGGCAGGGAAAGAGAGTGCTGATACGGTAAAGATGTACTTACCTGCAACCAAGCATCGTCTAATATAGAATTGGCCAATCCCACTGCCAAGGAAAAGGGCAGCAGGGGCATCAAAAAGAAAGCATGTGATGCTCTGTATATTTTCAGTCACTGTGGGGATCATACCATGCATTTGTTAAATATGGTCTATTGCTGAATGCAATGCCCTATAGTAGCATCATGTCCTGGTTTTACAGCACGCATCTCATAACAGTGCCTGCCTTTCAGAACCAACATAGACCCTGCCATGTTCCTCCCAGGCGAGGTGGGCTCACAGCAGGATTATGAGATTGTTGTAGTTGTGGGATGCCCAAGCCTAGACAAAGCGGATGTGCAGCTAGACGAGGAGGAGAAGCTACCAGTAAGAGGCCGTGGGCCCTTTTACGTCTCTGTTGTTTTTTGCCCTGTGTACTGTAGGATGTTTTTCAGTCATTCTCTGTTGTTCACCAATGCATGCCCTGTTCTCTGTGCTCTGCCTAATGTCCCTTCCTACCGCTTTAGTACAAGGTTTAAGTTCAGCACTTGCATGACTGGATGATGCACTGCATCTACATGTAATCCCCAATTTTTCTTGACTTTTTCCAGCTCACCTGGGCAGTGACAGTGCAGCTGAAGCTTGCAGCAGAGCCGGCAATGGAGGCACAGGTTACAGATAAGAAGCTGTTTAGTTTGGTGCAGGTGTTGGTGAGGGTTCTTTTCAATCTCTGCTGTTTGCTGCCCTGTGTAGGCTTGTATGCAATCATTCCCTGCAGTTCACCATTCCATGCATGCTCTATTACCCACTGCCTAATGCAGTTGATGACTAACCTCCCCCGACGGTGGATCTTTCATGTTCTTGTCTTGAACAAAATACCATACTGTGCTCTCTTCTCGCATTGACTGGCTATTTTTTCACAACAAATTTTTGGTCATGAGTTGTAAGATCCAAACCCACTACTCTTCAAGATAAGAAACTGGAGCAGATGCCCAGTCTGATGCCTGTAGTTGATCAAGAACTGGATGGGATACAATTGGCTCTGCCTCAATGAGGATAAGATCTGTCTGGTCCAGTGTCACCACAGGGGTGTCTGCGACCTCCCTGCCCAGCCTTGTTTGGTCTACCACTGATTCCGTCTGAGAATCCTAGGGATTTGGGTGTCCTTTTCCAGTGGTGCGGCATTGCAGGGGCAAAGGTGTGAGCCGTGTTACTGTAAGAGCTAGTCACTTCCAGGTGAACCACCTCACCCCCTGCATGTCCCTCATAATGCCAGAGTTGAGGGCTATGCTCTGCTAGGCCCGTGTTCTAGCCAAGATACTTTATTGTATTTATTTATTCATGGGCCTGGTGGGGTACTTCATGCAGGACTTGCAGGGAATTCAGAACCGGGCTGTCAGCCTCACGTTGAGGCTGCAGACGTTCGACCACATTACAGAGGCCAGAAAATGGCTTCGTTGGCTAAGGGTCCAGGGCCTGATGAGATTATGAGGACTAAAGGGCCCGATTACAAGTCTGTGGTTTTTATAGGCACCAGTGCAGTAATCCTTGGTTTTTGGTCGGAAGGAAAGGCCACACCCTTCTCGCTGATTACAAGTTGTATAATTGCAGGAAACCCGCGCTGCCCCAAGCCATTGTTTACTAGAAGGGCTAGCGGTTTTATTTCAAGGGATCGCTAATTACAAGTTGACAGGATTGCGCGGTTTTCTGCTGCAGACTGGCATGAGCAGAGGCAAATTGATCAGTAGGTCAGACCTAGCGAGCAAAAGCACAGGGCTTGGTTCATAAAGCACAAACGTGCTGCTTTTCATTTTACATGTTCTGTTACGCATTACGGCACATGTTCTAAACACATCTGCAAGTTGCTGAATTGAACACTGGGCCAATATTTGTTTTTATAACCTGAAAAGTTCCTTTAATTTTCACTCACTTCACATTCTCATATCTGTCTTTGCAACATTTCTGGCAGCGCATCAAATGTTTTTTCATTGCTGTATTCCGGGGAAGATGGCATATATGTCCTTGGGGTGCAGCTGGCATTCGTGGGGCACCGGTGTAGCTAGTTTCGCACTTTTTTCTGCAGAATAAAAAAATGTGGGTAGGTGATGTGTTGTGCTAGGGATTTTCAGTACATTCTGCATTTTATGACAAGCTGTAGGGTCCCACAGCCATTTCCTTGCAGCTTAAGATATGCACTTCCGCGATGGCATCCAAATTCAATGTTTAATCCAGTTTGGTCCAAATTTCCCTTGCAAAGTTACTTTCATGGAAACAAATGTCAAAGATTATCAATGGACTGGCTTAAACATCTTAATGACGTCATCCAGGGACTATTTGGACGATTTTTTACCATGCAGGCTGTTAACACAGTAAGAGGTGTGTACTTTTTTATTTATTTAATGATTCTTGCACCACTGATGCATTCCCTACCCCCTGGGTAGACATGCTGGTCGGCTGTGTGCATCACAGTTGCAGCCCCATTGTTCTCAATGGTGGTTGTACCAGGTTCAAACACGGCAGCTCTACAAGTAAATGCCCTATCTGCTTTTATCAGATTGTACAATTAATTACGGATCTCATCTGCTTTCTTCGTCAGATGACGACACAAATATTGGACCATGATATGACTTTGGATGACAAATCCAATGGCAAGGACACCACGATGGACGTCGACACCACATGAATTTACAGGTACGTGGTTTAGATTATCAAACTACATACATGTTCAGTGCACTTCTTACATTTGCTGGGTGGGGCGAGATGGTGTGTAGATGCACGTGCCACATGAACGCACTCTCTGTTGTCTGTGTGTCCCAAGTTTTGTTTTTTAATCTGTGCTTTTGCTTTTGTTTCTTCACCCCTGGCTGGCTTTTTTGGTGCTATTTGAATACGTGACCCTACAGCAAAATGGGAGGGAGTGTTGTCATCCGCCAACATCCACGACGGCTGTGTGTTCGAACAGGGCTTCGTCCGCTACACCTCAGTAGGATTCGCCGTTAGCTAGTAGCTTAAAGATGGCCGCCCTGTGTTCTCTGTGCACCTAGCTAGTCCTTTCTTTCTTTCTCCTTCCTATTACGGAAGTACCAGGCTTGTATTTATTTCCGCTCATACTAGACCTCAGTGCTTCTCAGTAAGTCGCCTTTGCTTGGTCTAGGTGCTTGCGTGGCGTTCCTGGTTCGTTGTACTCTTGTCCTCGTTTCGTTCGGTGTGCCTCCTTGTTCCGTGTTCTTGTTGAGTCTTGTTGTTGTTCCTGTTTAGTCTCCTGTTTGTCTTGGTATCCTTCCGGTGTGTTTTTTCCTCGAGTGAGTGGGTTTGTTTTCCTTCCTACCGTTTCCCTTCCTCTGTCTGTGGTGACGTCCAATGTTACTTGTTCACTCCTTCCGTTCGTGTTTGTGTGTTATCTATTTCTCTCGTTGTTTCTTAGTCTTCCGTTCCTGTTCCTTTTTAGTTGTTTTCTCCGGTTGTTGGTTCGAGTAAGTGTTTTCCCTCAGTCCTTCCCGTTCCCTCCTCTCCTTCCGTTCCCTCCAGTCCTTTCCGTTCCCTCCAGTTCTTCCTCTTCCCTTCTTTAGGCCCTCCATTTCCTTTCCTGATAGGGACATTTATGTAGCTCCAATTATTTATTTTCCTTTTGTCACCAGGTTCCTGTTCCCAGTATTAGTTTAGTTAGGGAAAGGTCCCCTTTGTCCCTTAGGGCCGAGGTTTCCAGCTCCCTAGGGACGACTGACCTAGTTGGAGGTTTTTTTTACCTTTTAGGTTTTTTCCTCCTTCCCTGCCAGTGGTGCTGTTCCTCTCCCGAAGCCTCGGGTTTGGGGAATACTACCGCCGTGCATACTCGACTCTTCGGAAGTCAAGAACCGGCAGGTAAGCCAGTCACAACAGGGAGGGTTTTAGCATTCACTTGCTAATTTATCACAGAACCCTGGGAGGGGCTCACAGGGTTCTGTGAGCCCCTCCCAGGCACTTTTATGATCTTGTTGTTTTGCCCTGCGGCTGGCTGGCCTGCCTTGTTTGCCTTATCTCTTAAAGGGATAGTACACTCGAATCTCTTAAGAGGGTTATTTCACTCCATTTCCCTCGAAGTCTGTAATTTTTGCATATGAATTTACCTTCTAGGATATGGGTCTGGTTTTTCTCATGTGCATTTTGGAAATGTCACGTCCTGTAATGCACACATGTGACCCCCCCATACTTTTACAGTTGCCAGAGATTGTGGAGGGACACGGAGCATTTCCTTTACATTTCTAGATATGTTTAGGCCACTTCGTATGTGGTTCAGGATGCAGTTATATGACCTGCTCATTCGGGTGGCAATGCATTTATTTGGCTCATCCACCCCCCAAGAAGCTGTTGAGGATGCACCCCATGTACTTGCGGAGGATGCTCCGGACCATGTACCTGCAGTGGATGCGCCAGAGCAGCCTGGAGGCTCCCGGAGATGCCTTTCATTGATTGTTATAAGAGACGCTCAAATCTTGCATAAATATTGGCTTCCCATGGGCACTATCAATAAGTTATTGGGTCTCATTGAGGCAGACATCTCGCCAAGAATAGATAGCCGTAAATCCATCCCTCCAAAGCTGAAGCTGCTTTGCATACTACAATTCCTGGCGACAGGCTCATTTTAGCATGTGACGTCATATGCTCACGGTGTCAGCCAGTTGATGTTCTCAAAAATGTTAATGTTGATGCAAGTATTAGCAGTTCTTTTGTGCCTACAGCATACTTACATTTATATGCCCCGTAACGAGCATGAGGAAAATATTGCAAAGCAAGACTTTTACTGAATTGCAAACTTTCCAAATGTTATCTGCACAATTGATTGCACACATGTTTCGATAATTACTCCTTCTAAGCACGAGGCAGATGATAGATATCAGAAGATGGACCACTCTATTAACTGCCAAATGGTCTGCGATGCACATATGGTGTACACCAATGTGTGCATAAGGTTCCGTGGATTTGCACACGATTCACGTGTCTTACAGCACAGCTCTTTATTTGATCAAATGGCAGCGAGAAATACTTCCAACTCGATTATTGTTGATGAGTAGTAAAACTAAATAGATGTTCAGTGGGCCTGATTGGTGGAACATGTGCTCATGGGTGGCCTGCACTCTTGGTGCAACTCTCATTGACGACAATGGGAGTTACACTGAGAGTGCAACCCACTCACAAGCAAATGCTCTGTGAATTGGGCACAAAGTGAATAGTTTAATGTTGTGCTCCTCACAGGGATGGAACTCATGTGTACATTACAAAATGTACTTGTTGATAAATTGTTTTGTTTGTAGTGCTCTGAGGTGTGGGGCAGAGTGGCCATTGCAATAGCTTAAGGAATAACAGAAATTAGTTTGTGTCAGAACACAAATGTAACCTGATGATAAGTAAATGTGAAGTACCTTGAACAGTAAACGGAGGGCTATAATAAAAATATTTCTTTGTTTCAGGTGACATCGGAAACCCTCTCCTGAGGTGGCTGATGACTCCTATCAGAGTCACTTCATCTCCAGTTGAAGATTTGTATAATTTTTCACATGTACGCACCCGTAATGTCATTGAGAGATCCTTTGGTCATCTCAAGTCCAAATTTAGGGTTCTGGACAGGACTGGGGGCCCTTCTCTACTCTGCTGAGAAAACATCATCTATAGTAGTTGTTTGCTGTATTCTACATAACATTATTTATTTATTTATTTGTAAAGCGCATACTAACCCGGGGGCATCAGAGCGCTAGCCGGAGACAGGTCCGGCACAGGGACAGACAACAAACAACATAAAAAGATGAGGATCAGAAAAAGGTCATAGGCGAAATACAGGTCATAGGCGAAATACAGAGTCAGTATACGATCAGGTTCAAGAGAATTTATTCAAAGAGATGTGTCTTGAGTCTTTTTTTGAAGATGGCCAAACTAGCTTCCAGGCGAAGCGGAGTAGGGAGGGCATTCCAGGCTGATGCGGCTGCAAAGGCAAATCCTTTTTTTCCGGCGCAGTCGAGTTTAACCCTAGGGACAAGTAGGAGCGCATTCTGGTTGGACCGGAGGTTGCGCGTGTGACAGACAGGTATCAGGCATCTTTTCAGGTAAGAGGGGGCTTTCCCGTTTTTACCCTTGTGTGTGATGGTCAGCAGGCGAAATTGAATGCAAGCTTTTACGGGCAACCAGTGCAGATCACGCCGTGCCCCCGACACATGATCCCCACGTTTCAAGCCAGACACAACGCGAACAGCATCATTCTGTGTCACTTGTAGTGACCTGACATTGCGGGCGGAGGTACCGGCTAAGAGGCTACAGCAATAGTCCATCTTGGACCCTAATATGGTCCTTGCTAGTGTAGCGCAGGCCTCTGAGGAAATAAATGGACGGAGCTGTCGCAGGAGCTTGTTGTAATAGCTACAACTGGAGCGAATGTACCCAACATAGGCCTTCATGTTCATGAATTTATCAAGGATTATGCCCAGTGTCTTGACTTTATCAAGAACAGGGATGACACAATTCGCGATAGAAAAGCTGGTGTAGTCATTGCTCAACCTTCCAAGGCGAGATGGAGTGCCTATTAGGAGCAGTTCTGTCTTGGCATCGTTAAGTGCCAGCGAATTGTGCACCATCCATGATTGGACCAGGGCGTAGATGTCATTAATGTTTTTGGTATCCCTTTGATAGTCTCCAGAGATCCGCAGAAGAACCTGGGTGTCATCCGCGTAGTTGGTAAATTGGACTCCTGCCTCCCCTAGTACATCAAACAAAGGTTTGGTGAGGATGTTATATAACATAGGGGATAGGCAGGAGCCCTGCGGGACACCACAGGTGAGAGTGTGTGGCACAGCTGAAATTTCGTCATGGAAAACCCGCGCCTGTCTGTCCGCTAAGAAGGACAAAACCCAGTCGGCTGCCTCTTGTGTGAAGTTGACCGTTCTCCCGGATTTCCAAACTTGGAATAAGGGTGTAAGTCCCAATTTTCCAAGGTAACATTCCTGACACTGTCATCCCATAATGTACATTGGCTGCAAATCCACAAAACTTTCTTCATCATTGCCCACTCTCACAATATGTCACATACATGCTCTACACGTTATAGTATGGTGGCAGAGTTTTATAAAGGCATGGCATTGTGACATTAAGTATTTCTGGGTTTTTTGGGATTGCCATTTTTACCATACATTTTACCCTGGGGATTTAGGTCTGGCTTTTATGAGTTGTTTATTGGCTCGTTGATATCAACATTTGCTGGCTCCTTAATCATTAGTTTGTAGTGCAGTTAGCACTTGAAAATGTGGTAAGGTTTTTTCAGCTTTTTGCCACAAAATGAAATATTTTTTCATACAATAGCAGTACTGGTGGTTGTTCCCAAAAAAATATAAAAAGTCTTACGAAAATAGAAAATGTGGCCGGTTGTATGTGATTATGAACTATGAATGACTCACAT
>JAWWME010000095.1:0-11117 GCA_035047425.1 Eurycea quadridigitata
AGCCGCAGAACTATCTGGCCTAGTCGTACAGGCTTGTAAACATACTTGGCTCACGTTAGTAGCTGTGTTAGGCGCGCGCGGAGCAAGCAAGAAAGAAGAGAGCCCAAATGTCTCGACAGATTCCCCCTTTTGCTTGGGGAAGATCTTGTGAAAGATTTGGCCGAGCAAACTAAGAGATATTTGGCAATCGAACAAAGTGAGAACTAGTAAAAAAAAAAATTGTGAAAATTTTCGTATGATCCGTCCGAACTCACATTCGTTTCCCCCTTTTCCAAAATTTGAACAATAGAGAAAAAGTTTGGAAGAATAAGAGAAAGGAAAGGTAGAACATTTTCATAGAATCTATGGTAAAGTGGGTATATCAGAACTATGGGAACATCTGCATGATGAACCTAAGTCATGAACTGGAATAATAGTAGGTTCATAACTCATGAGTTTTTTAAGTTCATGTGTAGCTTTTGATTCATTATACGCTTTTAAGGCTCGAATTCGAATAAATCCACAAAACATACCAATAGTCAATAAAGAGAACCAAACAATAGCAGCGGAGATTGCTGAAACTATGCCTACATAACTGGGGACCCAAACAATTTTAGAACGTAAAACTTCTAGTCTTTCAGCATCAATATCAGAAAGTTTCAAACTAGCTACTTTAGAAACATCATCTGAAACTAATTTTAGTTGTAGTGAATTTGACTTTTTCTCCTCCATGATAACATCAACACTTTCATCAATTGGTATGACAATATCTTTAAAAATGTTTACATGTTCCACATGAGAAGTGATGGGTTCAGTACTAATATGAAATAGAATCTCATCTCCCACAGTCACTATAACAGCCTTAGGGATGTACATGAAAAATACACGATACGGTACAGGAACTGTCTTTTGGGTATGTTGAGCGGTGTCCAAAATAGACATTGTCTCTGCCCTAGTACTGATCAGCCATCTGTTCCCTACCACTTCAGCAATAGTGTTAGATTCATCAGCTTTTGGTTTGGTTATAGTCACACTACACGAAAGTGGATCAGGAGACTTCTGAATGCCGCATAACAGTTTTTGTGTATTGGGAATGAAAGGTTTTCCAGCACAAAGATAGTTGTCTCCTTTGAATGGACGGCAAGTCTCTAACTTAGGAACCAGATAGTCTTTTCTTGTCCAATTCTGATATGCAACAACTTCAGGAGCATTGATTTTAATGTAAGTGTCATTTTGCCAAGTACCAACATTGATGATTTTCTTAGTGCTAAAAATGTTCTCCAGTTTTACAATAGGTACATTAATCACAAAACCTATTTTATTATTAACTGTGTCAATGTAGATTGGCAATGCTGAACCCATTTCAACTGCAACTTTAAGTTGAATATTGACTGTAGGAATACGATGAATGTCAGTAATGATCTTGTTAATAGTCTCTAAAGGAACCAGATAAAGTGGAATCTTGGCTTGTGATAAAAGATCAATACTAGACTGGATCTTCCTCAAATACTCAGTAGTTACATGATTTACCGGATCCAAAAAGTTCAAAATAGCTGGTTTAAAAACACTGGACCTAATAAAAAACTTCATTTCTTGATCAACTTTTGCTTGTTGAATACTTTGTAGGACTACAGTTTCATTTATTAAGTTCAAAATTTTATTATTCAGTACTCGTTGTTCTTGTAGATGGTCGTAGATGCGCACCACATGTTGTGACAAACTTTCAGTCTTTTGAGCTAAGTCTTTAGTTGAGAATTGATTGGCCACATTCATGGTGGTCCCAACCACTGAACCTACAACCGACAGTAAACTCATAACACCAACAATTAGACCACCGACCCACCGACGTTTTCTTCTGGGCACTTCAAGAGCAGAGTGTACGTTGTCTACAGAAAACGGTTTAATGGGGTCATCAGATAATGTCTTCTTAAGAATAAGGAGCATTTCTTTTATTCCATTGTTCGTTCTGCTGACATGACTCTGGAACCATGTGAGGAAATCTGAATCAACGTTATCTGGCGTCTTGATTTGATGCTCAAGAAATGCAGCGATATCAAGATCCACAAAGACAGTCTGAGTCACTGTACGGAAATCTGAGAGCAACAACCCATTACTCTCGATCAGAACAATGCCAGAATCTGGACCCCTCTCGATTATTGGTTCTGTTTCTGTTGACGAAGGAACTGGAAACCCCGACTGGATTGAACTTCGGAAAGGAATGGACTCATGACTGGAAATCGCGTCTTCGTCCACCGGGACACTTCTTCCAAGACATGGCGCCACACCGATACACCAGAACAGCAGGCCTCCATTTGACCACCACAGCCACAGCAATATTCGAGAATCCATGGCATACTACAGAAAGATAAAACAGAATGTTGTGGCCCCATTGGGACCTAGACCAACAGACAACAAATATACAAATATACAACAAATATAGACACATATGCATATCATATTTAAACAGTTACACATTTACTATATCCGACTGCAGTCTTCAACTAACAATCAACATTCATAACATTATGTACATATTTATTTGTATATATATAAACAAATACAGAGATCAATTTATTCGTCACATATTTCATTTTTCATAACCTCCTCTGCAGATTCTTCTAATTCTCTGACTACAAACTCTGGATGCCGCCCTTTGATTTGATTGGAATGGAAATATTTCTCTGTGACATTACCATTCATTTCCATTTTAACCTTATAGACAATAGGTGACACCTTTTCAGTAATCAGAAATGGGCCTCGCCATGAAGGCAAAAATGTGTTCTCTTTTTGCTGATTCTTAGGAAAATTATATACATAGACCTTGTCACCTACTTCATACTCTTTCTTGCTAGATCGCTTATCAAAATGACTTTTGGAAGTGTCTGCTGACTTCTCTAGATTCATTTGAGCATGAGAAAAAGCGTATTGTAAGTGTTTGCGAAGATCTGATATATACTCGAAGACAGAAGAAGAAGTAATCAATGCTTGGTCATTTGTTTTGTACAATAAGTGTGTAGGAGTAACCATTTTGCGACCTGTTAACAGCTCGAAGGGACTGAATCCAGTACTAGCGGATGGGGTTGCCCTAATAGCCATCAAAATCAAAGGAAGCTTGAGGTCCCAATCTTTTCCACTTTCACTTACAAACTTCTTTAAGACATTGATTATAGATTGATTGTATCTCTCCACAGTGCCACTACTTTCAGGGTGATAAGCAATATGTAACTGACGTTTGACACCAAGTATGTTCCACATGCGGGCCATGACATCTGCAGTAAATGAGCTGCCACGGTCCGAAGAAATCCTTTGTGGTAATCCAAATCTGCTAAATACATGATTTATCAGTATGAGAGCAGTGGTATCAGCGCGACAATTTGAAGTAGGTATGCATTCAACCCATTTAGTGAATAAACAAACAATTGTAAGGAGATATTTATTGCCTCTAGTAGAACGGGTAACCGGTCCAATGTAATCAATTTGGATATCCGACCAAGGTAGAGTAATCCCCCTTTTTGACAATGGTGCCCTATGTGACAATTTAGGAAGATTCGGTTGAAACTGTGCACAAATGAGACATCCTTTACAAAACAATTCCACATCCTGTATCATGTGTGGCCAATATGCAACTTCAGACAATATAGCCATAGTACATTTTACACCACGATGTCCAGACGTGATTTCGTTATGAGCGTGATCCAACATTATTCCTCTAAAAGATTTTGGTACCACCCATTGTAAATTATTGTCCTTAGTTTCACGAACTAGTAATCCATCGTGTAGTTTGAACCACTTCTTGTATTTCATCATAAGGCGAAGCTCTTCATTTTTCATAATGTCATCGGGTATCTCATAATTATTATCCTGAATATATTTATACATTGCATCTATTACTGGATCATTCAATTGTGCAGTAATCAGATCAGGATTTGGAGTATCTCGAGACCATTCTAATATTTTCTTTGCTTGATCTGCTTCTTGTTGCCGGGTAATTACTTCCACTTTCTTTGGCGCTAATAGAAAATCGAAATCCATTAATGGGCCATTCATAGCGCCCATATTCGCCAAACGGTCTGCTTCATCATTGTATTTCTTTTCCTGTCCCTCAATTTTAGAATGACCTTTTGTTTTCTTCCAATGTATGATCATATTATTTTCTTGGACAAGGTCATCAATATACTTAATTAGAGTGCCATGTTTCAATGGTTTTCCTTTCATACATTTCCACTCATTTCTTTTCCATATGGGCAAAAATTCTACAAAAGAGTTTCTTACATAGATGGAATCAGTAACGATTACTATTTCCTTCATATGATGCTGATTTGCAGTTTTTATTGCCAATAATACAGATAATAATTCAGCTACTTGGCTTGTTTTATTGCCTAGTGAAGCTGATGTGGGACTGGATGGAAAATCATTGACCCAAATATTACCAATTCCTGCTTTTGTAACTGTAGATCCATCTTCCAATTTTTCTTTGAATGAACACCCATCTATATATACTGTAGGCAACAGTAAATCAGTGGATTCATCATAGCTCTTGTGTATTGAATCTGCAAATGGTGATAGATCAGATACAACAGCTATGCAACAATCATCTTCTTGGCAACAATCATGTAAATCTGCTAATCCTTGTGCCAATGCATTATTTTTATTTTTGGCATATTTGATCTCCATAGGGAAACTTTGCATTGCCAACATCCAGGCAGTAATGCGGGTGCCAGATACATTACCATCCTTGATTTTGTTACTTCCAAGAAACTGCAGAGACTGATGACATGTCTCTAGAATTACTTTTTCTCCCTGTATAAAAGGACGGAAGTGCTGGGTAGCCCAAACTGCCGCAAACAATGCTTTTTCACACTCTGAAAATTTCATCTCTACTGAGGATAAAGTTTTACTTCCATAAGAGATCACTTTACCAATCTGATCATGTTTTTGATAAAGAACAGCTGAAAGCGCTTTTTCAGAGTAGGCTACTTCTAAGAAAAACTCCTTGCCTCGTATGGGGTATGCCAAACATGGCGCCTTAGATAATTTTTCTTTCAAAGTGTGGACTGCCTCAGAACATGCACTTGTCCAATTCCATGGGACGTCTTTCTTTAGTAGATATAGCAGAGGTTGAACAATTTCCGAATAATTTTCAATACATTTTCGACTGTAATTAGTGATTCCTAATAAACTACGTACTTCTGAAATGTTCGTTGGTTCTTTTAATTTGGCTATGGTCTTCAACTTCTTTTCTTGTATGTTAAGTCCTTCAGCAGTGATTTCATGACCTAGAAAGTTCACCTTTTTCCGACACCAACTTGCTTTTTGCAATGACACACGTGCTCCAGCTTCGTATAATTGTGTCAAAACGTGGTCAAGTTCTTTTACATGACTCTCAAAGTCTTTGCTCTTGATCAGTATGTCATCTACATAAGTCAAAGTACCTCGTTCGGCTGCATCTGGTAATGCCTTTGTGACAAATATGTTAAACTCACTCCCAGAGTTGATATAACCGAATGGAGTGCGAGTCCAACAATATTGTTTACCACCAAACTGAAATGCTAGCTTATGTTGGTCTTCTTCAGCTACAGGAACTATCCAATATCCACTGGTAAGATCCAAAGTAGTGAATATCTTAGATCCTTGTATTTGGGCTAGACCTTGATCAATGTAAGGAAGTGGCCATCTTGATTGGTTCACCTTTCTATTTATAGCCCTTAAATCAGCGCAGAGACGCCAACTACCGTTCGGTTTCAGTACTGCAAGTATAGGAGTATTAAAAGTGCTGTGTACCTGTCGAATAATTTTTCTTTCCTCAAGTTCATTGACTATTTTTGCAATATCTTCCAGAGATTGTAATGGTAATCTATATTGCCTTCTAAATATGGGTGGTTCATCTGGATTCAAAGGTATGCGAGTCACATGAAGGTGTGTACCTCCACAATCATAGGAATCTTTAGAAAATACTCTTTGATGTTTAATGAACAAATCACGTAGAATAGACTTTTCTTCCAAATTCCCTTCCAATCCTGTTGCTTTTTCAATTTGTTCTTCAATCATTTCATTGAAACCAGGGAATGCTTCTTTAATGCCAATTTCATTTTCCTCTTCCAATTTTTCTGACAAATCTTTGGTAATGGTTGATACATCGTGTCCCTTGATTTTATCTGAACATTGTGGAATATCCATGGCTTCATTACAGTATTCCAATTCAGGTGCAATGATAGATATGATTACTTCCTTATCACTTATTGTCACAGAAATTTCCTCGAATGTGATGTCATCCCTAGGATATAAGGAAGTTGTTTCAAATATCCCATAAGGATAGGAAGGAACAGATTCACAGATTAGTCCATCTGGTGTGTACATCTCATCAATAACTCCAATGATCTGATTGCATAAATCCAGGGTATAGTATGAATCTGAAATTCCAAAACCAAAACTTTGTCCTTTGAGAAGTTTTCTTGGTAATGGTCCCTCATTGTTGAGTAAAATATTGCAAAATTTTGACGACACATTCACCAAAGGCGTATGTGGTAATTTCAGGTCCATGGTGGAATACATTCCATTCATATTAACCAAAACATCGCAATGATTAGTTAAATATTGACCCTTTCGTACCTTCAACTCCACTTTGTTCAAGAATGTATGAGGTGGTAACTCTATGTCTTCTTTGATACATAACTCCACTGCATATGGCAAAATTTGTTTAGATTTCAGTGCTTGGTTTCTATCATAAAAATCCATTGGATTTTTACTTAATCTTGTCCAAATTTCACCTCTGGCCAAATCTGAAAATGTTGCAAAACGGTGCATAATATCAGATCCAATGCAACAATCCAGTGTTTCATCAGCAGATATGCCGAAATTATGATAGGTGTGTAAATCTCCAATCTGTACCCAGACCATAGCATGCCCAATAATTCTATTATTGTGCTGTTCTTGATCAATATTTTCATTTTGATACCACACAACAGGTTCATTTGTTTTTAATTGGTTCCATCGTCGTATAGATAAGAACGATTTTTCCGTGCAAAAGGATAGTTGTGCAGTAACAGGTGACACTTGATCTTTGAAGTATACAGGCATATTCCATTTTCCATGCAAATTTTTAGTTATTCTCGTTAATACCCTGGCTTGTTTAGGATCTTCCTCAATTAGGCCATCTTGGTCAATATTGACACCACTAGTGTAAAATCGTAAACAATCATCCTGAAGTTGGACCTTCCATTGTTCTTTGTCACTTAGGATAATGGTGCCATCTTTAGGTTGTGTTTCTTTGGATGTAATAACTGTACATTCTGGTGTCTGGCAATTTTGTAAGTACACCTCCACTACATTTGGTCTTCTTTCAACCATGTGAGTCCTACGGGCCTCTATGGCTTTCTTGACACTTCTTTTAAGTGGTATAGGCTTCCTCACCTGTGCCCAGAGTACGTTATTAAAATAATCCAGTAAAGGACTCAACCTTTTCAGAATATCACCACCCAGTAGTACGTCCACATTATCCAGATCCACTATAACCATGGGGTGTTTCATGTGATGTTTTCCGATTTGGATGTCAATATTGGCAATGCCCAAAATGGGGACCTCGTCACCATTAACGTTGTGCAATTTGTCCTCCTCCTCAATATGTGATAATTTTGAATATGCTTCCTCTTGGGATACGTCCTTATGTAAGAACATATAAATCTTTTTTGACATGAGAGTGGCCTCTGACCCAGTATCCAATAACGCGTCAGCAGTCCAACGTTTTTCCAAAGTAACTTGAGCATAGTATCTATCTGACTCCTGTCTCAAATCACATACAAAATGGGAATTTTCATATATCCTTTGTTTCATTTTTGGAATGTCTTTTTCTTTAGTTATCTTATTCATTTTCGCAATTGATGCGACTGATTCTATTGTTGGTGTACTGTTGTTCTCGCTTTCAATCATAGCACATGTCTTTATTTCGGTATATGTTACATCTGATTTTTGTTCTAATTCTTGTTTCTTTGCGCTTGTAGATACCTCTTCTTCATTCGTGTCACTATTTTTCACAATAGTTAGTATATCCATTTTTTTATTCTTCTCTTCATTTTTCATCTTACATAATTTTTCCATGTATATCCAGCCTTCCTTAGCTTCAATTTCAGCTTTGTTTTCAGTTATGGTATTTAATGGGACGTCTTGGGCTAGTCATTGGTCTTTGGCTGGTGGAGCCGATACAGTAACCTGTGGGTTCGGGTTGGACACTGTTGGTGTTCCACTCTTATGTTCCCTTAGGTTTCTCATGTATTGTTCCAATTCTTCCAGACGTTGTTCCAATAAATTAAAATTACTTCTGTAATTTGGATTTCTAGGCCTGTAATTAGGATTTTGTTGTTGACTGTCATACCCAACATTTTGCTCTTGATTCTGGTTATTAATCCATTGGCCTCTTCCACCACCACGACGTTGATTGTGAGGGTAATATGTAGTCCCCCTTTGCTGATAATAATTTTGTGGACGCGGTTGATAGTACTCATTAGTTACAGTCATGACGTTTGGATCATAGGCCGGAGCCTCCACATTTAGGGTTGAGCTTTGACTTGGAACAGAAGGGGTTATAATTTGAGAGACAGGTTGAACTGAAGGACTTATCGTTGGAGCAGGTGTGTTAGCACCCACATTCGGTTGTTCCCCTTTTTCAGTGATTACAACAGCACTCTCTTCCTTATTAACTTTACCCTTCTTATTCTTATATTTATTTGTTGTATTTCTGTTAGGTGGTTCCAACGTCAAAACATCCTGTGAGGTACTGGAAACAACACACGTTTCAGAATTTTTACCTTTAGGTTTATCATCGGTACAGGTATCATACATGCGTTTTGCATGCAATAGGATCCAATCGACCGAATGTTTTGAGGGATTAAATTCATGACACAATACCATTTTCATAGAATCTGGAAGACCATGGAAGAACGCAGAGCGAAATTGTCTAGAATTCTCATTAAAATCAGGGTCAGCTTGGGTAAACGCGTTCCTCAAATTCTGTAAATAATCGCGAGGATGTTCCGATCGACCACACTTCAGATTATACGCGTGCTTAAATGCATCGCAATCGCTTTTATACAAAGAGAAATGTGCGATAACATCATGTCGGTAATCTGGCCAATTCTTAAAATCCTCTTGTTTATTGTTTTGAAAGAATTGCTGAGAATCCGCAGCAAATGTCCAAGACAAGTACTTTATAAAATCGGATCCCTTGTAGAAATCTAAACTTTTCATCAAGCGAGTGTAGGTTTCTAAATGATCTATGATTGAGATCTTCCCACTTTTAGAATACATAGGGATAACGCTCCTTATTTGCGAAACATTTTTATTTAATTTGTGTTTACGGTGATGAGTTCTCCGATGTCGGCCATCTTGCTCTGACTCATCAGATGACGTAGTAGCGCAACTAGTGGTTGTTCTTGTACCACCTGACTTTCTACGCTGACGTGGTGACGTAACCGCACGTTCCACGTGACTGGTTACGGGAGCGTGAAGGGGCGGAGCCACGAGTGCGGGAGCATGCGCTGTACTTACCATAACGGGTTGCATGGCGGCCATATTGTTTGTACCTAGTAAACCGTATCCGGTGCTCGGAATCGCCGTATACGGTACAGAAGGGGTTGTCACAGTGGCAAACGTAGTGAAAGGGGCTATCGAGGGCAATACAGTCGTAGTATAACCAACATTAGCACTCGGAACCATTCTCGCTTCGCTCACAAATGCAACATTTGAACTTCTCGTGACAGCATTCTGATTCAGACCGGAATTACACGCAAAACCCGGCAGTCTGCATCCCACAGAAGCAACAGGCATACACGCAATTACATTGGCATTATTAGCATTGCGATTTTGTGACGTGGGTTCACTTTCCTCACAATATTCATCTGTATCATTGGAAGGGTAAAGGCACTGACCACGTAATAATGCAATTTCCTTACACCTTTCACGTAATTGTTCCTTTAGACTTTTAATATATGTATCTTTTGTTTTCAAGTCTGCTTTGGCTTGGGACAACAAAACTTCATTATTCTTTAATAATTGGTTCAGCCGTTTACACTCTCCATCAAGGTAGGTGTTATGATTTTCAGTACTTTTTTGGGACTTATCTAATTCAGAGCATTTAATGTTTAATTCAGAAACCTCATCAATTAGTTGTGCGATACAAGCTTCATTGGACTTCGCACTCACCCGCAAAGTATGTATCTCCTCGTCACTTTCCGAAACAGTATCCTCACTTTCTGGGTTACGGAGTCGTTGCTCCAAAGCAGTTACCTCCTGCCTAAGCTCGTCACATTTTAACTTCATCTCGTGTCCCTTGCGCTGAGCTTTTACAAGATCATCTACGCGCTTTTCCTCATTTTTACGCGCCTCTTTCGTTATTTTAATCTGCTGTTCTAGCGCAGCTTTCATATCTGATAATTGACGTCGAAGGTCATTAACAATATCACTATCGTGTTCAGACTCTTCAGCAGATGATAACTCATGAATAGGAGCTGTTTTAAGAGGTGGATCAGGACTAGGATTCGTTTCGAGCTCTGAAATTCTCTTTTTAAGTGACACAATTTCATTACAAATATCATCTTTTTCTTTTATAAGATCATCTACTTCTTGTGTTTTAATATTGGCTTCTGTTTCAAAAGCATCGCGGGCCACTTTTAATTCATCAATATCGAAAGATGCCTTAACTAGTAATTCATGTACCTCCGTTAAGTTAGAGCGCATCTTTTCAAATACACACCAGAGCGCTCCTGCTATGCTTGCAATGATTTGATTTCTTTCTTTCTTTTCACGGGCTATTTGTAAAGCATACATAAGACGCATTACGCAACCTTGTGGGTGCAAAGGATCTTCATGTTCTGTAAAGCTACGTGTAAGATTTTCAAACCACTCATTTCGATTGACAGCTTTGGACCCAGAGTGTGCAAATAATTCATTACAGGTACTCTCAATTAATTGTTCTACTGTATAAGCTACGGGCGAACCAAGAGCGGCGGAGGTAGCCATTTTATAAAATGTTTCTCTTTATGCAAATGAGGGGCGTGACTGATGACGTCACATCCGGGTGTCCCCTCCAACTGTGAAACCTATAGCCCACCTGGGGTAGTGTAGTAATATGGGGATGAACACTACCT
>JAWWME010000096.1:0-11058 GCA_035047425.1 Eurycea quadridigitata
GCAATGCCCACCTTATCCATCATGTCCTATATCAGTCTCACCAAATTGTCTTGTCTAGTCGTCAAGGGACTGAATGCCACATCCCGAGCTCTGGAAGAACTGCTACTAGATGAACAATCCATCAGGAAGGCCACATTACAGAACAGAGCAGCCATTGATTACCTGCTCTTAAAACACAATTTGGGGTGTGGGTCCTTTGAGGGCATGTGTTGCTTCAATCTCTCTGATCACTCCCGATCCATTGAAGACAATATTGGACGATTACAAGAACTGGTAAATGAAGTCCATCAAAATCCAGAGAACTGGTGGGATTGGCTATTTAGCTGGGTACCAGATGTGGGAGGAGTATTGCGAAAAGTGGTACAATATTTCGTTGTGGGTGTATTCTTTCTTATTATCTCTTGTTGTTGTGTCCAATGTATGCCCAGTCTGTGTTTTCTCTTTCTACCCAAGCGAACATCCATCTGGGAATCATGGGAGAACCTCGGATATGGAGGAAGTTATGAAAGACCTCGCTGACGCGAGGATGATTATGTTAGTATGGGACCAGTTACTGAGGGTGAGACTCCAAGGATGGAATGTGCTGCTCCGGCAGCTTAAATGAGCGAAAAGGCCTAAAATGGTAATGGTAGGCCTCAGTTAGCTGAAAAGTATGAATTCTCACCTCAGTAACTTTGGTTCACTGAAAATACATGTAAAATCTGTTGTGTTTGTGGACATACACGCTGCCACAGGCTACTGCTGCTAAGTGTAGGCTTCTAATGCGGTGTACGTGGTGAATCAGAAGCATAATATAATTATTGCGCTTTGCTAAGAGGAGAAGTAGGGCCTGTTCAGGTTAATGGCCACGTCCTCATGCTTTTTCGTGAAGATATTCATCAGTATAATCAATTCATATGCAGTAGTTACCGTGAAAGCTTTTCCATTCTGTATCCGTTTATACTAGAAGTTATAGTGACAATGGGGACAGTAATTGAGAATGGATTGTGTTATTCAGGTTGCCTAGTCATACAGGCAGTGACCTCACCGACTACTTCATGTTGCTAGGTAGGTAGGGAAAATGCAGACAACTCTGGACTTCTGCAAAGAGTTTGATCACCTCTAGCGGTTGACAGAGTTAATGCGCCGCCCCGAAGATTGCCCATTTGCATGCGCCATTTGCGTCACTCATGGGTAAAAAGAGAGAGTCGAGGCCGTGGCGAGACAGAAATCTCCCTGCAAGTTAGACGTAACTTGTGGGCACTTGCCCTGCCAAGGAGACCTCTGCCTAGCTGTATGCCGAGATTTCACACAGCCGGGGACGGAAGAAGAGGACATTTTCAGAGGATGGCACCAACTCACTTGGTGGGGTGACGTATAATATATGTATAGACTGCTAGCATTGAGCATTGTGTTTTCTTGTGTGCTTATAATAAATGTCGAAATTCCTACATGCTATGTATAGACGGTTGTAGTCCTGCTTGTGTAGAGCATTGTGCTCTCTTGTGTGCTTATAATAAATGTCAAGATTCCTATATGCTTTTAACCCCTCTTGGTAAGCCTCTTCATTAGGGAGGGGGTGGGGGGGCTGGAGCGAGCAAAAATAAAGCAGGACATAAAATGGCGTAGTCGGCAGGATACGAGATTTTTAGACGTTTAAGTTGGTGACGATAAAGATTTCGGTCCATGGAATTTCGACATTTATTGCCTAACGTGCCTTTTTGTGTATAAAGTGGTGCGCGCGATAAATAATTGCGGGTGAAGTTTGTATGAATGGTAAATGCGTGCGAAGATTAATGCGCTGTGTTGTGCAGTTCCATTGTCGCGTCTGTGATGGTTAAAATACCAGACGGACAATTGCGGTGTTTTGGTGGATCAGGCCAGAGAGCCGCCTGTGTTGATTATCCAGGCTGCAGCTCTCTGTGAGGATATAAGCAGTCCGGAGGCTGACTCCGTGATGAAATTGTTGTTTTGAAATTTACTAATTTTTTTTGCTGTATGTTTTGAGGATTGATTTTTGAAGTATGTATGGTATGGTGTGCGTCTGGAAGTGACACGGTGCAAGTGGATTATTGAGATATGTATAGCGCTATGTGTATGTGGAACAGGCACTGTATATATTTATGAATAGACAATGGGAGTTTTGTGTCAGTGATTTGTGTAGATCGGGTTAACGTCTGCGTACTCGCTCTGACCTGACCCGGTCCGCGACAAATTTATTTTGCCCAAGGCGCTTTCTGACTCTGAAGAGGCTAGCAGAATCGGAGTATTCAGCAGGCGCCTTCGTGTGGCGGCAAATATAGAATGTCTTTTGTGTATTTTGTATACAGAGGAAAGTAATATATTTTTTGAACGCAACCAATTTTTAATCTACCTCACGCTGCGGCGTCAGAGAGCCGCTGGCTTGCAGGCTCATAGTACGTGATTTATAATTTAGCGTGTGAATAGATTGACAATGCAATGGTAAGGGAGTCTTTTTTGTGATGATTTGTCATATGAGTTAGAGATTGCTTGCAAGAATATACTGTGAAAATTACGCTGCTAAAATGTTCCATAAAAAGAAAGGGAGTGGTTCCGCGGGCGGAAACCAAATTAGAATTCCCGGCTGGGGGGAGACGCCCTATGATAAACTCGCACAAACATGGGCTCAAAATGCCTGTTTAAGTGAATCCTGGGACTCTTTGCTTGCATCTGCGGAGCCCGCAGATTTGATTACATGCCTCGCGCAAGTCCCCGTTGAGAAAGGGAAAGAGCTGTCTGCTGTCAGCAGACGGGGGTGGATCCTACTGCATGCCTACAGGAAAATTCATCAACAATATGTTAGTTTAATGATTGAAAAACAGAAATTAGATAAAGATTTGGCTGCAGCGCAACATGCTAATTTGATGCAACAGTTACAGGTTAAATTATTACACGAGAAAAATGAAAAATTCCAGACAATAGAGAAAGAGCGGCAGTGAGGATTGCTCAGTACAAATATAAAAAGCGCAGAGGAAAAGTTAACAAGCGAAAAGTGCATTTAGCCATAGCACGTGCACAGGCAGACTGGGACCCTGATCATTGGGATGGTAACATATGGGATACCACTGACTCAGACAATACAGATGGGGGAGAAGATGAGAGAGGTGTTGTTGACAGTGTGGGGGCCAATCCAGTGTTAAGGCGAAAGGTTGGGTTAAACCCTGCAGGGCAGAATGTGAATATGGCAACTGAGGAAGATTACTCTCAGCAAGAGATGGGAGACATTATTGACCGCTTGCGACAAAAGTCTGGTGAGTCATTAATTAGCTGGATGGTGCGAATGTATGATGGAGGGGCAGCTAATATTAGAGTAGATTCTGTGGACTCTCCTCGATTTCTGCCCCTGGCTAACGACACACATGTGGCAGAGGCTTTGAGGCAGGGCCCACCGAATAATGCACAAAATCAAATGGTGAGTATGAGTCTGTTGCATGTAGCAGCCCTGGGCTGCAATAACAAATATACCATGCCAAATGACTGGCCAAGTGATGACAAGAAATGGTATACTTTGAAAGAGGCAACTCAGAGATTAAAAGAGATAGCCATGAAAGAGGCTATATTTTTACATGATCCGGCTAGCATGCCGCAGATTCCAGTGTCAGTGTCAGCCAGAAACAATATAATTAAAAATGCTCCTCCTGCATACAAGCATGTCATGATGACATTAATGATAAATCAAACAGGGAAAGCAGTGCAGGAAGTAGTTGATGCTATCAGACAATTGGCAGATTTAGGCGAATGGCAAAGTGAGCCCAAGGAAAGGGAATCCCGAAGTGAACACAGAAGTGAAAGGGGCCGAGATTTTCGCAGACGGGCTGAGGGAGGAAGTGATCCCCGAGACAATAGGGTGTCTAGAAAGGAAATGTTTTTGCGCCTGCTGAGGGATGGGGTGAAACATGAGGACATTGACGGAATTGAGACACGGGCCATGTGGGAAATGTATAAAAAGCGAGGGTTGGCTCGGAAGGAAGGGGTTAAGCAAGTGAAAAGGCAAGAGGTCAGGAGAACAGAACCATCGGCTCCCCCTGAGAGTGAGGAAGATGAGGAAGGGGAGGGGGAACCGGAACAGGATGATCTCTTGGGGATGCCCACTCCATACCGACAACTGTATCCCAATTTGCAAAAAATAATGAGAGCCATGGTGAGGTCGGAATTGAGTGGCCATACCAAATCAGATTAGGGAAGAGGTCAAACTCCAGTGTCAAATGCTAAAGTAGACCGGAGACCACATGTAAATGTAGATATTTTTTGGAAAAAGAGAAATATGCAACGGGTCCGTGCTTTAATAGATACTGGAGCGGAGGCCTCATTGATTTATGGAAATCCTTCTAAATTTAAAGGGCAACATTTTATTATTACCGGACTGGGGGGAAAGGAGACTCCAGCGGTACAGACGGTGGTTACCATGAAAATAGGGAACCTGCCTAAAAGAAAATATCGAGTTTTGATTGTCCCCATCCCAGAGTACATAATTGGGTTTGATATACTGGAAGGTTTAACCTTGAAACTGCCTGGGGGAAAATATCAATTTGGGGTAAAAGCTTTGACCTGTGCTCCTGTTCTAGTAGGTAAACTGTTAATGCCTCCTGTGCAGGTACCCCAGGCAACAAAGCAAGTGACCATGAAGCAGTACAGAATTCCGGGTGGTCATAAAGAAATCACAGAAACCATTAAAGATTTGGTGCAAGCTGGGGTCCTGAAACCAATCACCAGTGCATGGAATAACCCCGTGTGGCCCCTGAAGAAACCTAATGGTACCTGGAGGATGACAGTAGACTATCGCGAACTGAATAAACATACGCCGCCATTAACGGCAGCGGTGCCTGATACTATAACTTTGATTGAAGGCATTCAGAAACACGAGGGGACCTGGTATGCGGTTATCGACTTAGCCAATGCATTTTTTACGATACCCATAGCTGAGGAATGCCAAGAACAATTCACATTTTCATGGTCCGGTCGTCAGTATACCTGGTCCCGGCTCCCAATGGGGTATTTACATAGCCCTACGATTTGCCACCGGCTGGTGGCAGAACACTTAGACAAAATTCCCATAGATGAAGGGGTTAAAATTACCCATTACATTGATGACATCCTAATACAAGGGAAAGATGAGGAAACAGTGAGAAATCATTTGGAAAAAGTGATGGAGGCAATGAGGGCTGAAGGATGGGAAATAAATCCCAGCAAGATTCAGGGCCCAGCAGAAACTGTCACCTTTTTGGGAATACAGTGGCATAAAGGGCACAGAGAAATGTTACCCAAAGCTAAACAAAAGATTTTGGAGTTTAGTACTCCTACTACCAAGAAACAAGCACAGAGATTCATTGGGCTGTTTGGATTTTGGAGACAGCACATCCCCCACTTGGGACAGATTTTGGCACCGTTGTACAAAGTAACTAGGAAAAAACATGATTTTGAGTGGGGAGAGGAACAGGAAAAAGCTTTTGAACTAGCCAAGGAAACTATTCAGCATGCATTAAATCTATGGCCAGTACAAGAAGGTGAAGTGGAATTGAATGTGTCAGTACAGGAGAATTATGCTAATTGGAGCTTGTGGCAGAGACAAGGGAGAAAGAGAGTGCCCTTGGGATTCTGGAATCGGAAATTGCCAGATGCTGGCGACAGGTACACTTCATTTGAAAAACAATTGCTTGCATGCTATTGGGCGCTGGTGGATACTGAGCAGCTTACTGTGGGGCATGATGTGTTAATGCGACCAGGGATACCAATAATGCAGTGGGTACTGAGCTCCCCTAAAACCCATCGAATTGGGCATGCACAAGAAGCCAGTGTGATTAAATGGAAATGGTACATTCAAGATCGAGCAAAGGTGGGAAAGGGGGGAGTGGCGGCATTACATGAGCAAATAGCAGATGCTCCCTTCAGTGATTATGTGCCCCAAGAGACACCAGACGTACCGGAGTCCCCAGTTAAATGGGGAATTCCATATGGAGATTTGAGTGTTGAGCAGACAGAACATGCTTGGTTTACCGATGGCTCAGCTCGCTATATAGGCACAGAGAGATACTGGCGAGCAGTCTCCTACAACCCAAAAACAAAAAAGATGTTGTCTACCACTGGAAAGGGACAGAGCAGTCAATTTGCAGAATTGTATGCAGTGTATCAGGCTTTGAAACAAGAACTACCTGGCCAATGTCATTTATACACTGACTCGTGGTCGGTGGCAAATGGATTGACCACGTGGTTCCCCACCTGGCGAAAGCATAATTGGAAAATTCATGCAAAAGAGGTGTGGGGAAAAGAATTGTGGCAAGACATTTCAGAAATGCTAAACCAAAGTGATGTGACTGTATTTCATGTGGACGCACATTGTGCCACAGATTCGCTTGAACGGTGGTTTAATTCTGTTACAGACGAACAGACCAAGATCCCCATTTCCAAGGTGGAGACAGATCCTCAGGAATCTGACAATGAAGGTCTGGCCAAATGGGCACATCAGAAGAGTGGACACATGGGAGAAAAAGCCACTCTTAGGTGGGCACAAACTCGAGGTTTAAATGTCCCCTTGGAAATAATTAAAACTGTAATCATGCAATGTCCAGTGTGTCAACACAGTCAGCAAAGAACAGTGCCACATATAGTGCAAGGGCAGCTAGAAAGAGGCAAATTACCAGGCCAAACATGGCAGATTGATTATATTGGTCCTTTACCTATCAGCAGAGGTTGTCAGTATGCCTGTACTATTGTGGATACTTATTCAGGATATCTAATGGTGTTACCCTGCAAACGAGCTACTCAAGTTAGCACCATCAAATTGTTAGACCTAATTACATTACATTATGGCACGCCATTGCAAGTGCAGAGTGACAATGGTTCTCACTTCAAAGGAAAATTGATTCAGGAATATTGTCAGAAAAACAATGTGACATGGGTGTATCATGTACCATATCATCCACAAGCGGCTGGCTTGATTGAACGAATGAATGGATTGTTAAAGGAGCAAATCAGAAAATTGGGGAATGGCACGCTGAAAGGATGGCGTGAAAGAGTGTTTGATGCAGTGCAAATCTTGAATAACAGACCCATTGCTGAAAATGAAACTCCTTTGATGCGCATGATAACACCTTCTTTGCAGGTACGACCGCATGTCTCAGAAGCAACTTTGCTGTACTGGGAGATTACGCCTGGAGCATTAGCTCCTTATCGGGCGACCCCAGAAGCAGCTGGGGTAGATCTGTGTACAAACAAAGAACTAAAATTAGAAGTCAGAGAAATTGCTGTTGTTGAAACAGGTATTGGTGTGCAGATTCCTCCAGAGCATATGGGGTTGATTGCCTCTCGTTCCAGTTTAGCTCTGAAAGGAGTACAGGTGGTGGGAGGTGTAATTGATGCTGACTATCAAGGAGAAATCAAAGTAATCCTGCTGAACAGTGGAGACCAAGCGCTCTCCTTTGGGAAAGGAGACAGAATAGCCCAATTATTAATTTTGCCAATAAAAATCATGAAAGTGCAGAAAAGTGATCCGCCTACTATTCTGACAATCAGAGGAGAGGGCGGGTTTGGCTCCACTGATTCAGCAGTGCCTGGGGCTAAAGTATGGATAGAAAAACCCCAGGGGCCACCAGTGCCAGCAGATATAATTGCCACAGGCGGAGACCAGATAGTACTAGCTATGCAACCAGGAAAAGCAAAGTGGGAGTACGTCCCAGCAGACAAGTGCTATCTGCGAGAATAAAACATCCCATTATGATGTAATGATATGTGTTTTTTGGGTTTGCCTTGTAGATAAAGTGCCTGGTTGGTGTAACCATTGTACTCGCTGGAGCCCCTTTGGCCGAATTAGTCGCAGAGACTCAACAGGTGCACCAACTGAGTGTCCCCATGACCGATGAACTAAGCCTTGAAGTGAACATTGACGGAAAACCAGAAAGTATCAATTACTCAGTTACACCAACCATCAAGAAAGGCACGAAGATAAAGCGGGCGGAGAAGACGGAAATCTATGAATCAGCTTTGTCACCAATCCAGAAGCATCTGCCTGCTCTAGAGCAGGATGAGAACATATGGAGCTATTTAGCCCTCAAAGTACTGAATATCAGTCATTTTTGTCTGGCTGATACCCAAAGTGCAGCAGACCTGCTAAAAACTTGCTTAGTAGCGATACCGACACCTGCACATGTCTTACGTCGTATATTTGGAGTACTAAACAGAGATGACATTGCAGAAGACACTGATGTGCGAACTCTGTTTTCGGCATATGAATATTGCCGCTTTTGTAAAAAAACGGATCAGGCTTGGTCCAACCTAACACAGATCACCACCTTTAATATTACTCAAGGTGATGTGTGCTATAATATGACCTGTGATGTCAGCATGATAGGTAAATGTCTTCAGTTACAACTTGATAGAAGTAGTAAGCTGACACCAGATGAAAGAACACTGTGCGCAAGAACCAACTTAGAGTGTACGAATGTAAATAATAATATGAATTGCAATTACACTGTGCTTACAGCTAGTTACATTTATCATGTGAAATTACCGACTGGATGGCTTTTTAGTTGCGGTAACACCACATATACATATATCCCAGCTAATATTACAGGAGGTCCATGTGCTTTGACCCGTTTAGGCATGATGATGTTTTCCCTTACTCCTGCTATAACACGAGGTAAAAGATCCACTTCTGTGGTAACTGGACTTTCTCCGGAGTGTGACTCTAGTGTGGAGTTGTTATCTCAGTCTGAAGCAATTGCTCTAGCCGTCTCTATGGTAGCAATGCCAACATTATCTATCATGTCCTATATCAGTCTCACCAAATTGGCTTGTCTAGTCGTCAAGGGACTGAATGCCACATCCCGAGCTCTGGAAGAACTGCTACTAGATGAACAGTCCATCAGGAAGGCTACGTTACAGAACAGAGCAGCCATTGATTACCTGCTCTTAAAACATAATTTGGGGTGTGGGTCATTTGAGGGCATGTGCTGCTTTAACCTCTCTGATCACTCCCGATCCATTGAAAACAATATTGGACGATTACAAGAACTGGTAAATGAAGTCCATCAAAATCCAGAGGAGAACTGGTGGGATTGGCTATTTAGCTGGGTACCAAATATGGGAGGAGTATTGCGAAAAGTGGTACAATATTTTGTTGTGGGTGTATTCTTTCTTATTATCTTTTGTTGTTGTGTCCAATGTATGCCCAGTCTGTGTCTTCTTTTTCTACCCAAGCGAACATCCATCTGGGAATCATGGGAGAACCTCGGATACGGAGGAAGTTATGAAAGACCTCGCCGACGCGAGGATGATTATGTTAGTATGGGACCAGTTACTGAGGGTGAAAATTCAAGGATGGAATGTGCTGCTCCGGCGGCTTAAACGAGTGAAAGAGGCCTAAAAGTTGTAATGGTAGGCCTCAGTTAGCTGAAAAGTATGAATTCTCACTTCAGTAACTTTGGTTCTCTGAAAATACATGTAAAATCTGTTGTGTCCATGGACACACACGCTGCCACAGGCTACTGCCGCTAAGCGTGGGTTTCTAATGCGGTCAGAAGAGGGGTACGTGGTTAATCAGAAGCATAATACAATTATTGCGCTTTGCTAAGAGGAGAAGTAGGGCCTGTTCATACTAATTGCCACGTCCTCATGCTTTTAGGGAGCTTTTTCGTGAAGATAATAATCAACATAATCAGTTCATGTGCAGTAGCTACCGTGAAAGCTTTTCCGTGATGTGCATCTTTATATTAGAATTTATGTTGACTACGGTGACAGTAATTGAGAATTGACTGTGTTGTCCAGGTTGTCTGGTCATGCATACAGTGACATAATCACCTCCACCTCATGTTGCTAGGCTGGTAGGGAAAATGCAGATGACTCTGGACTTCTCAGAAGAGCTTGATCACCTCTTGTGGGCTGACAGAGGCATTGCACCGCCCTGAGGTTGCTCATGCGCATGCGCCAATTGCGTCACACATGGGTAAAAAGTGTGACTCGTGACAGTGGCGAGACAGAAATCTCCCTGCAAGTTAGACGTAACTTGTGGGCACTTTCCCTGCCCAAGGAGACCTCTGCCTGGCTGTCTGCCGAGATTTCACACAGCCGGGGACGGAAGAAGTAGACGGAGGATGGCGCTTACACCAACTCACTTGGTGGGGTGACGTATAATATATGTATAGACTGTTGTAGTCCTGCTTGTATTGAGCATTGTGTTCTCTTGTGTGCTTATAAATAAATGTCAGAATTCCTATATGCTTCTAACCCCTCTTGGTGAGCCTCTTCATTAGGGAGGGGGTGGGGGGCTGGAGCGAGCAAAAATAAAGCAGGACATAATTGGCGTAGTCGGCAGGATCCGAGGTTTTTAGACGTTTAAGTTGGTGACGATAAAGATTTCGGTCCATGGAATTTTGACAATTATTGCCTAACGTGCCTTTTTTTGTGTATAAAGTGGTGCGCGCGAAGAATAATTGCGGGTGAAGCTTGTATGAATGGGGAAATGCGTGCGAAGATTAATGCGCTGTGTTGTGAAGTTTGGTAAATCAGGCCATTGTCGCATGCATCCGGCCGTCTGTGTTGGTTCAGGTACCAGACGGGCTGTTGCAGTGTTTGGTGGATCAGGCGAGAGAGCCGCCTGTGTCGATTATCCAGGCTATAACTCTCTGTGAGGGTATAAGCAGTCCGGAGGCTGACTCCGTGATGAAATAGTTGTTTTGAAAGGTGTTGATTTTTTGCTGTATGTTTTGAGGATTGATTATTGAAGTATGTATGGTATGGTGTGCATCGGGAACTGACACGGTACGAGTTGATTATTGAAATGTGTATGGCGCTATGTGCATGTGGAACCGGGCACTGTAAATATTTATAAATAGACAATGGAAGTTTTGTATCAGTGATTTGTGCAGAACGGGCTGGCGTCTGCGTACCCGCGCTGACCCGACCCTGTCCGCGACAAATGTGATTTACCCAGGGCGCTTTCTGACTCTGAAGATGCTAGCAGAATCGGAGCATTAAGAGGGTGCCTTTGTGTGGGCAGCAAATACAGAATGTATATTGGGTATTTTGTATACAGAGGAAATTAATGTATTTTTTTAACGCAACCAA
>JAWWME010000097.1:0-11049 GCA_035047425.1 Eurycea quadridigitata
ATAATAATAATAATAATAATAATGATAATAATAATAATAATAATAATAATAATAATAATAATAATAATAATAATAATCATAATCTGCTGATGCCTTCACCGCTCTCTGTCGCCAAACCGCAGACAGAAACCACTAACACAACTACAAATAATAATAAGAGCCCGTTCGGGTGCCGTGGTTAGCATATCACATTAGCCTGCACGGATAGTGTCTCTTTCTCCGACCTAGCCAATGAAGACTGCAATTACACAACGTAGCACACATGTTTTAAACACACGTGTTGACAGGGGCGCCAAGTAACTACAGAGGGCTAAAGGGCTAAGTACGTTCCCTTCGTGATATTGACGCCACTGGTGATGAAATGACACCCGAGTAGTTTTCTACTTGAGACTCCAGTGGTGTCTCAAGTCTCACAGCAGAAGGCTCCAATGAGGGGGAAATGTCACGTTGAATGTATGACATCACATGATGTGCCCTTGATTCTGGACAATGTCATTTTGTAATGCGGCATTCTGTCTGTGCCCGGTGGCCTCTGCTGTGCAGCTGTGTATGGGAGAAAAACGTAGCGTTAGCGACAGAGCCATCCTTCCTTGTATGGTATTCACACGTCACGTGATGTCACGAGACAAATCTTTCATTATACGGGAATCCATGTTCATGCAACCCTCCTTTTTTCCAGTGCTGGGAGAGAGCCGGAACGGTTCTCAGATGCACTTTCTTGACTAAGCTCACACACGGCCTTTTCAAGTTGTCTGTTTGACGCAGTGTGATTTCTGCTGTGTTTTTGCAGCTATACAGTTTCTTCTGTGTTGTGACGACAAGTACTGTCTCGGCAGGGTGGCCAATAAGTTATTGGCCACTCTGCCGAGACAAATATAGAGCTAGATAATTGTCTTCACAGCTGGTGAGGATAGAAGGCTGCTGCCAGAAACCCAACGATTCTTCATCAGTAAGTTTTTTGGCTACCGTCAGAGTTACCATGTGCTCAGCAACCATTGGGCAAGCCATTATGTTTCTGCATGTAGGGTTTCTTTGGTTTAGGGAGGAGAGCTAAATAACTGAACGGATGGTGTGCGGGGTAGTGATACAGGTGGGGTGATGAGACAGCTGGTCGCTGGGAGGTGAGATGGTGGGCCAGGTGGATTTCCCTGGGTGCTGGAGGTGTTGAGACAGTTTGCCAGTGGTTGATATGTGGATGGGTGGAGTAGTGACCCTGAGTAATTTTGTATGAAAATTAAAGGCATGGTTCATTGGGTACGCACTGTTGTTTTACTGTGGCATCATGGTTTTATGTTTGTAACCGTCTCATAATGAGTCATAATTGCAAATGTCTGCTGTTCCCAAGAAGACCTTACAAAATAGTTTAATACAAGTATAATTCCCATAACATATTTTAAACAGCAGTCTAATATACTATACTTGCTCTACCCACATAGTACGATCAAGTTCATACGTTGCACTGCACCCCCTACCATTGCATCATTTTATGGCATCAACACCCTGACCGTTCACGATGCTTGGCCAGCCGTTTCCGTTTACCATCAGTAATCCATTTGTCAACAAGAAGCAGGCCAGATTACGCTGAAAACCGCACAGGGCAAAATCACGTGGAATGGTAAAACATGCAGAATAAATGCAATCCAAATGTTTTACCGCATTTTCTCATCTTTTAATGTCCCTGAAAATGCAGATATTCAGCAAAACATGAACCTCTATCCCCATGGTGCAGTGCTCATAGAGTATACGTTTATGTTAGGTAAACACTGTGCTGCCCAATCGGAATATTAATGGCAATGTTTTTGGAGAAACTTGAAATGGTGATATGTATGGCTACAGAAAATATGTATACATGTTGACATAGCATTTCAGTTTTCTTTTTCTGGAGAAACATATTTCTCAGCATCCGCAATTTTCACCTAATAATCCGAAGATATTTCTTGCTGTGTGTTTTTCTGCTGTGGAAATTAGATTTTTGGATTTTCTGCTTTTTTTTCGCACAGCTCAGTTTGACCTTTAGCGTTAGGGAAAACCGAGGGAAGGAAAGAGAGAGAGAGAGAAAAGAGAGTGTTGCGCTTTGGGGGACATTCGCGCATCATAAGAGCACGAATTGGGCGGTCCCCGCATGGCAGAGTGCGCCCTCCCGCACGCCGCGGTCTGAAGCCAGCGCAAGCTGTTGGGCGTCTCTGGCACCCGGTCGCGCACACAAGCCACGAAGCCATCACGCGCTTGTTCACGGGCTCCGCCGTGAAACTACCGGCGGCTGCCGGCTCAGGTCACGGAGCACTCGCGCAGCAGCAGGCGAGTCCTGCCGCAAGGCTGCCGACGGTTGCTGCCTCCTCACCTGCACGTGCGGGTCGCAGGAGCCGGCTCTCGGGTTACGGCTCGGGAGATTAGCGCAGTATCGATGTTGGTGCAAGCGGCGCTCCAGCCTCATACTTCTTCCGCTACTGGTTTAAAACTTGTCATCAGCATACTGCCAGGGACCTCTCTTATTATTCTTGGGTCCAATCCGCTTCTTTGCATTATGACCAATCAGGGCTCTCTATCTTGCATTTAGCAATCACGGATTGGTTAGAGACCTTAGTCTTTGGACAATTCTCATTGGTTAGCAGTATTAACCAATAGCTATTTAGTTCCCTCACATCTTGGTTTTCATTGTCTCAGTGTTGACCGTTTCGACGAGAGCTGTGGCGAATTTCTCCTGTTGTCTTGCTGGTATTTGGTATTTGGATTGCATTCGGACTTCTTTGGATTTTTCCCTTTGGTTTGGCATATTGTCTGGTTGGTTTGACTTGGGACTGGTAATTGGATTGGTTTGGATTCTCCTCTGGCATTGGCGTTGTCTGACTGGCTTTTGACCCTTTTCCCTCTGACTTGGACTGGCTTGGATTTCCCTTTGTACTTCTCAGACCTCCTTCCCTACTCCGATTTTCCTGTGTCCTCTCCTGTTGCAGAACCCTACTGTCTGGGGTTTTTCCCTTTGGTTGTCATCTAAGGTGATACTTCTTGCGAAGTATTTCCTGGCGCCTCCTGGTTACAGAGTGCCTGGGGTCAACCTCTGGTGGGTGTTTCGCTATTGTGTTTTGTTGCTACCTATTTGCTTATTTACTGGCGATAACCCTACCTTTATTTTCTTCTCTCCTTTCCTAGGTTCCTTCTGGGATCAGTGGCCCCTGGGTCCTTGGGAGCAGCGCCGTTATTCCCCATTTCTACTCTGTTGGGAGTCGGGTTTTACGAGGCTGCTACCCATTATCACCATGGATCCTTTACAGTCAGGGCTCCCTGAGGAGAATCCCAACACAGACACTGAGACCCTTCTTCCAGTGTCAGTGGAGGGCATTACTTTTGCTTTAACTTCCCTCCAAACGCAAATTAAGGACTGTGCCGCAGCAGTAAAAGAATTGGCTCAGTTAGCTCATCTTCCCCAGCCTTCCTCCTCTACCGTCTCTCCGCGACCATCCACTTCTAAGGCCCCTCTACAGATTATTCCCGCATCTGTCCCGCTTCCTCCCGCATTAACCCCCCTTCCTAAAAAATTCACGGGTGCTCAAGATCAATTCCGGTCTTTCATGGCGCAGTGTAAACTGCTTTTTAGTCAACGTCCAGAAGTGTTTAATTCGGATTCCAAGAAAACAGCACAAATAGTTATGTTGTTAGATGGGAATGCCCTTAAGTGGGCGGTGCCCTATGTAGAGAGAGAAGATCCATTGTTGAATAATTATTCTTTATTTTTGCAAGAGTTTGAGACGGTGTTTGGAGAAAAGGCTAATCTGGGGACTCGGTGTCAAGAATTTGTACGTATCAAACAAGGTACAAAGGATCTATTAACCTATATCACCGAGTTCCAGGCTTGTGCGTCGGAGATTGGCTGGCCTGAAGAAGTGCAAATCACTCTTTTCCATGAAGGGTTACGTGATGATATGAAGGATTATTTGTTACAAGTGCATCCCTTGCCTACGTCCTTGCAACAGTTTATTGCTCTTGTTTTACGTATCGACCACCGACAATCTTGGAAAAAGAATATGTCATCTCCTCGTTTCAGACTTGTCCAGACTAACTCTCCATCAAATAATGATCCAGTAGAGCCTATGGTATTGGGTGAATTACGGGGGCCTCTCTCTCCGGCAGAACGAGCTAGGCGGCGGCAGTTGAGACTTTGCCTGTATTGTGGGGCCGCTTCACATTTTTTGGCTAACTGTCCTGTAAGACCACAATCGGGAAACGCCAGGGCCAACTCTGTCGGGACAACAGAGAAGGCCAAATCATTCAGTCCCAAACCTTAGGGCTTGTTCCTAATGTGTCTGACGATCATATCTTTCTCGGTATCTCTTTGACTCACTTTCCAACCATAGGGCCTTTTTGGGCCATGCTTGACACAGGTGCTCCTTCCAATTATATTTCTAAGGCGATAGTTCAATATCTGTCACTTACTTTAGTGGAATTGGAAACCCCTATTGCTATTGCTTCCTTGGATGGTCTACCCTTACATCAAAAGAAGATCACTCATAGCACCACCCCCCTGCGTTATTTTGTTGGGGAGCATCAATTTGCACCTATTTCTTTTCAAGTAATTGATTCTCCGTCCATTGATTTTATTTTTGGCTTAAAATGGTTTCGGACTTTAAATCCTTTGGTTGATTGGTCCTCTTTGACGTTACAATGTGAAGGTTGTACGCATCCTCTGATTCTCGGTACCCCTCGTGTCTCGGCCTTGATTGCCATGGTGGATCATAACCTTCCCTCTGAGTACAGGGATTTGACGTCGGTTTTTGATAAGGTTGAAGCCACTAGGTTACCTCCAAACCGTCCCTTTGATTGTCAAATTGACCTGGTCCCTGGCGCTCTTCTCCCGCGAGGGAGAGTGTATGCTCTGGCTCCTAAGGAGGATGCTGCCCTTGAGAACTATATTGCGGAAAGTTTGGAGAGGGGTTTTATTGTTCCTTCTAAATCCCCTTTGGGAGCCCCTATTTTTTTCGTAACAAAGGACTCCTGTGAGTTGCGTCCATGCATAGATTACCGGAAATTAAATGCAATCACTGTTCCTTTCCGATACCCGCTTCCCCTCATATCAGTCTTGTTTGATCGCTTAGGTGGTGCGAAGTGGTTCACCAAATTGGATCTTAGGGGGGCCTATAACTTGCTACGCAATTTGCCGGGGGACGAGTGGAAGACGGCGTTTATGTGTCGCCTTGGGCATTTCGAGTACAAGGTGATGCCCTTCGGCTTGGCGAATGCTCCTTCCTTTTTTCAGTCGTTTATCTCGTCTATATTCAGTGATATGTCTATGAAATTTCTAGTTATCTATTTAGATGATCTCCTGATTTTTTCTGATTCCCTTGGTCAGCATGTTCGACATGTTCGGCAGGTATTGCTTCGTTTGAAAGAAAATTCGTTGTATGCTAAGATGGAGAAATGTCTTTTTCATGTTTCACAGGTTCCGTTTTTGGGGTATATTATTTCGGAGTCTGGATTTCAGATGGACCCTAGAAAGACTGAGGCCATTCTTCATTGGTCCTCCCCGCAAGATGTTAAGGCGGTTCAGCGATTTATTGGTTTTATCAATTATTATCGCAAGTTTATTTCTGATTTCTCACGCATTGTGGCTCCTATTACCCTTTTGCTTAAGTCTGGGGTTCCTTTTCGTTGGGGGTTGTCTCAAGAACAGGCCTTTGTGGCTGTCAAGCAAACCTTTTTGCATGGCTCGCTCTTATATCATCCTCAGTTGGATAAACCTTTTATTGTGGAATGTGATGCCTCTGATGTGGCGACTGGTGCCATACTCTCGCAGAGGCAGGTTGATGGTACTTTGGGCACTATCGCGTTTCATTCGCACAAATTTTCCGACGCTGAACTTTTATATCCGATTGCGGAAAAGGAGTTATTGGCTATATTACTGGCTCTTAAAGAATGGAGACACTACCTGGAAGGGGCTTCAGAGACGGTGACGGTCTATACCGATCATCGCAATTTGGCCTTTTTTAAATCGGCTCATGCTATGTCCCCACGACAAGTTCGCTGGGCATTATATTTTTCGCGTTTTGATTTGTCCATTACTTACCGCCCAGCCGAGAAAAATACCCGAGCTGATGCCATTTCTCGCTGTTTGCCCAACGCTTGTCCTAAAAAACCGGTCATGTCCTATTTCCCTAGTTCCTCCATCCTGGCTGCGATTGATACCCCAGTAGTGTCCTTTCTAGACGTTGTTCGTCGGGCTTCTGTTTCGACTCCTTTTCCCAGTGGGAGGGCCAGTGTCGTTCAGGAAGGTTTGACTTTTACCTCTGGGCGCTTGTGGATCCCGACTCCACCATTGCAGGACGAGCTCACGGGTTGGGTTCATCGCGCCACTCCTACTGGCCATCCTGGGGTTACTAGGTATTTGGAGATATTGCAGCACTCATTCTGGTGGCCTAATATGGTAGATTCGGTCAGGAATGTAGTTGATGCTTGTCAAACCTGTGCTAGGATGAAGTCTAGTACTCATAAGCCTGATGGTCTTTTGCACCCGCTTCCGATTCCTACCACTCCCTGGACTCAAGTCTCTATGGATTTTATTGTTGATCTCCCGTTGTCGTCGGGATTTCGTCATATCTGGGTGGTGAAAGACACGTTTTCCAAACTTGTTCATTTAGTTCCTTTACGTTCCCTTCCCAATGCTTCCACTTTGGCTACCTTGTTTGTACAACATATATATCGTCTACATGGCCTTCCCGAGATCGTTATCTCTGACCGTGGTACCCAGTTTACCTCTGTCTTTTGGACCTCCCTGCTTCGTCTTTTGGGGGTGGAACCGAGGTTTTCCACGGCTTTCCACCCTCAGACGGATGGTTCTACGGAACGTTCTAACCAAGATCTTGAGAAATTCTTTCGCCTCAGTACCGCTTCACGTCCGTCTCTGTGGTCCACTTTTCTTCCTTGGGCAGAGTTCTCTCTGAATAACACCTGGCATAGGGCGATCAAAACGACGCCTTTTCAGGCTTGTTTTGGGTTCCGCCCGCGTGCCTTGCCTTTATTGGCCCCTACTCCGCAGGTTCCCGGAGATGTGGTCTCCTTATACACCTCTTTTAAAGCTAGGGTGGTGGCCTTGCAGTCCGCTTTACTACAGTTCAGGACTGCAGCCTGTGTTCAGGCTAATCGTTCCCGGCGCCCTGCTCCTGAGTATAAGGTGGGAGACAGGGTCTGGCTCTCTACCAAGCACATTCGCTTGGCAGGTCCGGTGAAATTTAAGCCCCGTTTCATTGGTCCTTTTCCTGTAGTGGCGGTGGTCTCCCCTTTGGCTATCAAACTGGGTTTGCCTGCAAGTTTACGTGTTCATCCGGTGTTTCACGTTTCGTTACTGAAACCGGCCTCCCCTGTTACTACTCGGTCGGCCTCTATTGCCACGATGTGGGCTCCGGGTAGGCGTCTTATGGGGGGGGGTATGATGTTGCGCTTTGGGGGACTTTCGCGCATCATTGGAGCACGAGTTGGACGGTCCCCGCGTTGCGGGATGCGCCCCCCCGCACCCCGCGGTCTGGGGCCGGCGCGGGCTGTGAGCGTTTATGGCGCCCGGCCGCGCACACAGGCCACAAGGCCATCGCACGTTTGTTCGCGGGCTCCGCCATGAAACTACCGGCGGCTGCCGGTTCGGTTCAAGGAGCACTCGCGCAGCAGCAGGCTAGTCCTGCCGCAAGGCTGCCGACGCTCGCTGCCTCCTCACCTGCACATACGGGTCGCAGGAGCCGGCTCTCGGGTTACGGCTCAGGAGATTAGCGTTTTATCGATCTTGGTGCGAGCGGCGCTCCAGCCTCATATTTCTTACGCTGCTGGTTTTAAACTTGTCATCAGCATACTGCCAGGGACCTCTCTTATTCTTCTTGAGTCCAATCCGCTTCTTTACATTATTACCAATCAGGGCTCTCTATCTTGCATTTAGCAATCACGGATTGGTTAGAGACCTTCGTCTTTGGACAATTCTCATTGGTTAGCAGTCTTAACCAATAGCTATTTAGTTCCCTCACATCCTGGTTTTCATTGTCTCAGTGTTGACCGTTTCGACGAGAGCTGTGGCGAATTTCTCCTGTGTCTTGCTGGTTTTTGGTATTTGGATTGCTTTCGGACTTCTTTGGATTTTCCCTCTGGTTTGGCATATTGTCTGGTTGGTTTGACTTGGGACTTGTAATTGGATTGGTGTGGATTCTCCTCTGGCATTGGCGTTGTCTGACTGGCTTTTGACCCTTTTCTCTCTGACTTGGACTGGCTTGGATTTCCCTTGGTACTTCTCAGACCTCTTTCCCTGCCCCGACTTTCCCTTGTATTCTCTGTTGCAGAACCCTACTGTCTGAGGTTTTTCCTCTGGTTGTCATCTAAGGTGATACTTCTTGCGAAGTATTTCCTGGCGCCTCCTGGTTACAGAGTGCCTGGGGTCAACCTCTGGTGGGTGTTTCGCTATTGTGTTTTGTTGCTACCTATTTGCTTATTTACTGGCGATAACCCTACCTTTATTTTCTTCTCTCCTTTCCTAGGTTCCTTCTGGGATCAGTGGCCCCTGGGTCCTTGGGAGCAGCGCCGTTATTCCCCATTTCTACTCTGTTGGGAGTCGGGTTTTACGAGGCTGCTACCCATTATCACCATGGATCCTTTACAGTCAGGGCTCCCTGAGGAGAATCCCAACACAGACACTGAGACCCTTCTTCCAGTGTCAGTGGAGGGCATTACTTTTGCTTTAACTTCCCTCCAAACGCAAATTAAGGACTGTGCCGCAGCAGTAAAAGAATTGGCTCAGTTAGCTCATCTTCCCCAGCCTTCCTCCTCTACCGTCTCTCCGCGACCATCCACTTCTAAGGCCCCTCTACAGATTATTCCCGCATCTGTCCCGCTTCCTCCCGCATTAACCCCCCTTCCTAAAAAATTCACGGGTGCTCAAGATCAATTCCGGTCTTTCATGGCGCAGTGTAAACTGCTTTTTAGTCAACGTCCAGAAGTGTTTAATTCGGATTCCAAGAAAACAGCACAAATAGTTATGTTGTTAGATGGGAATGCCCTTAAGTGGGCGGTGCCCTATGTAGAGAGAGAAGATCCATTGTTGAATAATTATTCTTTATTTTTGCAAGAGTTTGAGACGGTGTTTGGAGAAAAGGCTAACCTGGGGACTCGGTGTCAAGAGTTTGTACGTATCAAACAAGGCACAAAAGATCTATTGACTTATATCACCGAGTTCCAGGCTTGTGCTTCAGAGATTGGCTGGCCTGAAGAGGTGCAAATAACTCTTTTTCATGAAGGATTACGTGACGATATGAAGGATTATTTGTTACAAGTACATCCCTTGCCCATATCCTTGCAGCAGTTTATTGCCCTTGTTTTACGTATAGACCACCGACAATCTTGGAAAAAGAATACATCTTCTCCTCGTTTCAGACTTGTCCAGACTACTTCTCCATCAAATAGTGATCCCGTAGAGCCTATGGTTTTGGGAGAATTACGAGGGCCATTGTCTTCCGCAGAACGAGCTAGGAGGCGGCAGTTGAGACTTTGCCTGTATTGTGGGGCCGCTTCACATTTCTTGGCTAACTGTCCTGTAAGACCGCAGTCGGGAAACGCTCGGGCCAACTCTGTTGGGACAACAGAGAAGGCCAAATCATTCAGTGCCAAACCTTAGGGCTTGTTCCTAATGTGTCTGACGATCATGTCTTTCTCGGAATTTCTTTGTCTCAATTTCCAGCCGTAGGGCCTTTTTGGGCCATGCTCGACACAGGGGCTCCTTCCAATTATATTTCTAAGGCTATAGCTCAATATCTATCACTGACTTTAATGGAATTAGAAAACCCTATTGCTATTGCCTCCCTGGATGGTCTACCCTTACATCAAAAGAAGATCACTCATAGCACCACCCCCTTCGTTATTTTATTGGGGAGCATCAATTCGCACCTATTTCTTTCCAAGTAATCGATTCTCCGTCCATTGATTTTATTTTTGGATTAAATTGGTTTCGGACATTGAATCCTCTGGTGGATTGGTCATCTTTGACGTTACAATGTGAAGGTTGTACGCATTCTCTGATTCTCGGAACCCCTCGTGTTTCTGCCCTGATTGCCATGATGGATCATCACCTTCCCTCTGAGTACCAGGATCTGAGGCAAGTTTTTGATAAGATCGAAGCCACTAAGCTACCTCCAAACCGTCCCTTTGACTGTCAAATTAATCTGGTCCCAGGCGCAATACTCCCGCGTGGGAGAGTGTACGCTTTAGCACCTAAAGAGGATGCCGCTCTGGAGAAGTATATTGTGGAAAGTCTGGAAAAGGGCTTTATTGTCCCATCTAAATCCCCTTTAGGTGCTCCTATTTTTTTTATCGCCAAGAAAGATTCACTCGAATTACGCCCGGGTATAGATTATCGGAAATTAAATGCCATCACTGTCCCATTCCCGTACCCTCTTCCCCTCATCTCGGTTTTGTTCGATCGTTTGGGAGGCGCAAAATGGTTCACAAAATTGGATCTCCGGGGAGCCTATAATTTTTTTGCGAATTCTACCGGGAGATGAGTGGAAGACTGCATTCATGTGTCGCCTGGGGAATTACGAGTACAAGGTGATGCCCTTTGGCTTGGCAAATGCTCCTTCATTTTTTCAGTAATTTATCTCATCAATCTTCAGTGACATGTCCATGAAGTTTCTGGTCATATATTTGGATGATCTCTTGATTTTTTCGACTTCTCTAGTTCAACATGTTCAGCATGTTTGACAAGTATTACTTAGGTTGCAGGAAAATTCATTGTATGCAAAGATCGAGAAGTGTCTTTTCCATGTCTCTCGGGTTCCCTTTTTGGGATACATCATTTCTGAGGAAGGGTTCCAGATGGACCCTAAAAAGACTACGGCCATTCAACAATGGTCACCCCCGCAAGACATTAAGGCAGTCCAGCGATTTATAGGATTCATCAATTATTATCGCAAATTCATTTCTAATTTTTCACACATTGTCACCCCAATTACCCTCTTACTAAAGGCCGGGGTCCCATTTCGCTGGGGTCCTGCCCAGGATCAGGCCTTTAGTGCTATAAAACAAACCTTCCTG
>JAWWME010000098.1:0-11037 GCA_035047425.1 Eurycea quadridigitata
CTCCCGCGGGATGTAGTCTCGGCGATCGGGAAGGCGCTGCTGGGGGTTGGGTCATCGTCTCGGCGGCAGATCTCTCCTGCAGTCTGACATGTAGATATCCGACTCGGATTGAGCTCGAAAGGGCTAAATCCAGTGGACTCCTGGGGTACCTCCCGGTATGCGAACAGGAGAAACGGCAGGTACCTCTCCCACTGCCGTCCATGCAGTGTTGCAAACACGAGCAACATGCTTTTTTTTTTTTTTTAAACTTTATTTTCATTTTCACAACAAATACAGATCACAATACGTAACAAAATTAGCAATACATTAACTCAGTTCAGCTCAAGAAACTATCTCTTACGAATGATTCTCAGAACGCACAGAGTAGCAGGAAAGGAGACCTCTTATTACAGTTCATAAGAATCTGCTTATAACTGTGCGCATCCCTTTTTGGAACAAACTCCGCGGCATACACTCTAATGAAATCTTTGCGGGGTAGCGGGGAGGCAAATAGAAGAAAAAACACACAGGGGAATGACGCACCCCCAGCCTCCGACCCAGCCCCCACGACTAGCAAACACGCACACGTAAGTAACTCATGCAAGAGACTGAAAGATAAGAAACAAAGAGGGCTTTAACCACAAAGGCACAGCAGGCGCAAAAGTCAAGTAATATCAGAGTAGAATCCATATGACACCCTCGCCTCCATCGTGGTAATAAGCCTGAGCGTGAAAATCTCAAAGTTCGCACAGCGGGTGTCCTCCAGGAAACATTGCGCCTGCCATGCAAAGAGACCCTCCCCACCAGCAGCCGCTCCAACGATGCACTCCGTGTTGTGAGCCTCCGTGTAGTATATCCATCGTTCTATCATCGCCGGTACGTGCTCACGAGCGGGGAGCGAGTAGACAGTCTCTTCAGCAGTCTCCGAGGGCAGTAGCACCTCCTCGTGGTTCTGGGCAGTATTGCACTCCTCCGTCAAACACATAGAATCTAGCTTGCGATGTAACCTGGCCAAGGATGCCAGGATCGCATCCTCTTTAGAAATGGTGCAAGCCGCCATCGCGCAATAAAGTTGGGAGTAAAAAACTCCTACCGCCAGTCGTATTTCAGGTGTTGCTTGTCACCAGTCGGGAGAGTGGGCCCTCAGCAGGCCGGTAGCGCCGCCCCACAAATCCCTCATTTTTCGCGCTGGTTGACCGTCGCCACACCCGCTTCGGGCGTGCCCACACCAGCCCCCGGCCGGTTTCTCGGGGGCTACTCCATAGGGAACGCCACCATCAGGCACTATACGCCGCTGCCATGCGGCGTTCGCCGCGGATCACCTCCGTTGGAAAATGGCGGCTCCTCCTTTCCTCCAGCAATGCGGCCGAGCGGCGCCACCACCAGCCTCGAAACTGCCCCAGAAGGTGCTTCAGGACATCACGAACTGGGGCGCACCACCAGCGCCGGCATTCTCAAGCGCTGCACGCCACCTGCGGGCCCGGTTCCCCAGCACCTCCGGAGCTCCGGTAGAAAGCAGCCATCTTGGGCCCCGGCCGGCCCCGCCCCCCAACTCAGACTGTTTTATTGATCTAGTGGTCGATGCTAGGATTCCATTTGGTCGGATGTACAATCTATCTCTTGCGGAACGTCAAGTATTAAGAAACTACTTGGATGAGAATCTCGCCCAGGGTCTCATAGTACCGTCAAGGTCCCCTGCTGGTGCTCCCATGTTCTTCGTCCAGAAGAAGTCCGGAGAATTGCGCCCGTGTATAGATTACCGGGCGCTAAACGCGGTTACCGTTCGGGATCGTTATCCCCTTCCACTGATAAATGACATCCTAGAGGCCATAACTGGTGCTTCTGTGTTTACTAAGATAGATCTGAGGGGGGCCTATCACCTCCTCAGGATTCGCGAAGGCGATGAATGGAAGACCGCGTTCAGGACCCCGCTGGGGCTGTACGAATATCGAGTCATGCCGTTCGGTTTGGTCAACGCCCCAGCCCAGTTCCAGCGCTTTATGGATTCTCTATTTTCCGATCTGGTTATGATCACCGTGATAATTTACCTTGATGATGTTTTGGTTTTCTCTCCTTCCCCTGAGCAACATCGCAAGGACACTCGGGAAGTGTTACTTCGCTTGGAACAGAATCAGTTAATGTGCAATTTAGAGAAATGCTCTTTTGCAACCTCGGAGGTAGATTATTTGGGATTTATTTTGTCCGCTGAAGGCTTTAGGATGGATCCTAGAAAGGTACAAGCGGTGCTTGATTGGCAACCCCCTTCCACGGTCAAGGCCTTGCAGAGGTTTCTTGGGGTTGCCAATTATTACCGCAGGTTTATTAAGGATTTTTCTTCCCTGGTGGTCCCTCTTACTCGACTTTTGCGGAAAGACGCCGTCTATTGCTGGGGGGAGCCTCAGGAACAGTCCTTCCGGGTTTTAAAGGAGAGGTTTGTCACCGGACCTGTTCTGGGTGTTCCCGATGATACTGTTCCCTTTATAGTGGAATCGGATGCTTCAGACTATGCCGTGGGGGCTGTCCTGCTGCAGGTCAGCTCCTCGGACGGAGACGAGCATCCGTTAGCCTTCTATTCTCGTAAACTGTCCTCGGCCGAGCAGAATTATTCGACCTTAGAAAAGGAGTTGCTTGCCATGAAGTTGGCACTGGTTGAGTGGAGACATCATTTGCTTGGGGCTAGGCATGCCGTTACGCTTCGTACCGACCACAAGAATTTGATTCTGTTGCAGCGTCTGGATTGTCGTTCAAGTCGCCAAGCCCGTTGGGCTTTTTTTTTTTCCCAATACGATTTACAGATTACCTATATTCCGGGCTCTAAGAATATCATTGCTGATGCTTTGTCCCGAGTTGGGCAGTCAGACACTCGAGAGGGTTTGGGGTCCCCATTGTTCGGACCGTCTACCAGATTTGTCTCGGTTCTGTCTTGGGAACCGCTGCGGGAACGTCTGGCATCCCATCCTGGCCGTCAGGAGTATTTAGGGAAAGAGGGTTTCCATGACTACAACTGCGTCATCTGTCGGGGTTCAGCAGTGGTGCTGTATGATCCTTCGGACATTAAGACGGCTATGGCAGCCGGTCATGACATTCCTTCGGCCGGTCATCGGGGAATTCAGGGTACTCAGGCACTAGTTGCCCGTCATTTCTGGTGGCCGGGTTGGCGTGCGGAGGTCGCGGAGTACGTCCGCTCTTGTCCAGTATGTGCCCAGAGCAAGCCCACGTTTGGTCGGCCGATTGGGCCTCTGGTTCCTCTTCCGGTACCTAATAGTCCCTGGGAGGCTATTTCTTTAGACTTTGTAGTCGATTTGCCTCAGTCTCAAGGTAACACAGTTATCTTTACCGTTATCGACTCTTTCTCTAAGGCAGTCCATTTCGTTCCTCTACCCAAGCTTCCGAGTGCTCGAGCTTTTGCTCAGATCTTCCTCCGTGAGGTATATCGATTACATGGCCTACCGGTTAGCATAGTCAGTGATCGTGGGTCACAGTTCATTTCCCGATTCTGGGGAGCTCTGTGCACAGAGCTACGGGTGAGAAGGAACATGTCCTCCGGGTATCATCCGCAAACCAACGGACAAACGGAGAGAGTGCAGCGAACACTCAAGACTTACCTGCGGGCATATGTAAATGAGTACCAGAATGACTGGGTGACCCTGCTTCCGTTGGCAGAATTTGCCATCAACAATGCGGACCATTCCTCCACCGGGGTTTCTCCGTTCTTTTGCCTCTACGGTAGGCACCCCCGTGCAGTACCGGTTGCTGCTCAGGATCGCTCCTTGGTTCCGGCAGCTTCCAGTTATGGTTCCAATCTTCGCGAGGTTCAGAATCGCGTTGAGCAATTGTTGATCCATTCTAAGGAAAGGATGAAACGGCAGGTCGACGCCCATCGTTCTTCGGTTCCCCCTTTGCATAGCGGGGATCTGGTCTGGCTGTCGACCGAACATTTGCCGCTGCATGTCCCCTCTCGTTCGTTGGGGGCTCGCTATGTGGGTCCATTTCCCATTATTCGTGTTATCAACCCCGTTACTTTCCGACTTCGCCTGCCTCCGTCTTGGCGGGTTCACCCCTCATTCCACGTCTCCCAGCTCAAGCCGGTGGTGCCCGATCCCCATTCTCGTACCCTGTCTCCCCCCCCCTCCTCTAGAGGGTCCTGCCGGTCCCGAATACGAGGTGGATCGTATTTTGGATTCCCGTATCTCTAGAGGTTCCTTACAGTACTTCATACACTGGAAGGGCTATGGTACGGCAGATCGTTCTTGGGAGCCGGCCATCTCTGTCCACGCTCCCCGTCTTGTGCGTTTGTTTCATCGCACCTACCCTGCCAAGCCCGGACCCTTGGGGAGGGGGCATACTGTAGCACTTCGCCGTTTTCCCCGGCGAGTGCTTATTCGTTTACCCACTCGCGCTCGCTAGCGTTATTGTTTTGTTTACCTTCCGGGTGTTTCTCCGTAGTCCTTTTTCCCTGTTTAGTGTTTCTCACGGTGCTAGTCCGTCTTCGCTCTTAGTCCCCAGGGATAAGATGGCGTCTCTGCTTCAGGACGCCGCTTCTCAGTAAGTCCGTTCCGGTTACTGTTGTTGCCCGTTTTCGCTTGTCTGCGCTTGTGTTCTGGTCGGTGGTTCCTCGTCAGTCTTGTCGGTTTTTTCTCTCCGTCCTTTCCCTTGTTTGTCCGTTCTGTACCCTTGGTCTCCGTCTTGTCCTTTCTGTTGTCTCGTCCTCCGTCCCGCCCGTCCTTCCGTTGCCTTTCCCAGTTGGGTCTTCCCGGTGTTTAGTCCTTCTTCCTGTTGTCTTCCCCTCCCCTCCTCCCTTTTGTGTTCTCCCTTTATCTACTTACCTCTCGGATCCGTCCAGTCTTCGTGGCACGCCTGGTCCCTGTTCATAGATGTTAGCTGTTTGTTAGTCCCTTCGTCCCCGTGGTAGTTTCCCTTCGCTTTTCGCCAGTGTTGTTTTTTGTTTGTTCGTATGTTCATTAGGGGTAGGTCCTGTTAGTTTTCTCTCTCCTCTCCCTTGGGTCTTAGGTTGGGGTTGCTCATTAGTTAGCTTGTCCATTCCGTTTGTTTCTTTGGCTAGGGACTGATAGCCAGCCCCCAGGTTTCCTGTTTCCTTAGGTTTTCCCTTAGGTTCCCGCCTTGTCAGTTTTCTTAGGTATTCTTAGGGTCAGGCCCCCTTTGTCCTTAGCGCCGAGGTTTCCTGTCCTTAGGGTGTTCCCTTCCGTTCAGTGTAGTTTAGGTGCAGGAGGTTTTTTCTTCCTTTCACTGGATTTTTCCTCCTCAGCCAGTCTCCGATCGTTGGTCCTGTTTGTGGTGCGTGCCGGGGGCTGTGCTCAAGGGCATCTCCCTCGGCCCGCAACGCAGATACTTGCCTACCATCTTCCGTGGCCAGGTAAGTCTGTACAGACTGAGAAGCCACAAAATAAGATATCATGGCCACTTTAGAAGAGCTGGCTGCTGCTGTTCAGCAGATGAGCCAGCAGGTTCAAGAGTTACAGTTGGAGAATGCAGCCCTACGGGGAGTCCTGGGTCAGGTGGCAGTCCAAGAAAGGTCCCCTGTTACTACCATTGAGCGTTTTACGGGGGATTCCAAACAGGTCAAGCCATTTCTAACGGCATGCAAGGCCATGTTTTTGTTTAGACCCGAACAGTTTCCTACCGACAAGTCTAAGGTGGGCTTGTTGGTTTCTCATTTTTCCGGGAATGCCTTGGCTTGGGTGTCACCCATGATCGAGGCAGACGCGCCTTTGTTGGCAAATTACGGCCTATTTGAAAATGCTTTACGGGGTATGTTCTTACGGGATCACACCCGCTACTCTACGGAAGAAGCCATGTTGGATTGTATCCAGGCTTCTTCCGATGTTCTAACTTACGTTACTAAGTTCAAGGCTTTGGCACAACAGCTACAGTGGGCTGAAGAGGTTCAGCTGCCCTTATTTCGCCGCGGGTTGCGAGAGGAGATCAAGGACGAACTTGCTAGGGTGTCTCGTCCGCCTTCTCTCGCCGCCTTGATTGAGTTAGCCTTATCTATTGAGTTCCGCATTAAAGAGAGAAGGGGCGAGCGAAGAAGAACCCAAGCCCCGTCCTTCAGAGGATTTAAACAGGCTGAGGTGAAGGCGGAGGCGAGGGCGGATGAACCCATGCAAGTGGATCAGGCTCGTGGACCCCTTACCGAGGCAGAAAGACGTAGACGCCGGGCTAATGGGTTATGCTTATATTGCGGGGACAAGGGACATCTAGTTCGTACCTGTCCGTTGTGTCCCAAGCGACCGGCGGAAAACTAGCGGGTCTGTCGGCCTTGAGGGACGACCGAACAGACCCCGCTGCCGGTCCCTTGTTGGAAGCAGATGTCAATAGTCGATCCATGTTGTACATTCCTGTTCAGCTAGCCTGGGCAGGTCAGAGTCCTATTCGGGCACAGGCATTATTGTACTGCGGGGCGGCAGGTCTATTTATCGATCCAGGAGTGGGCCACAAGACAAGGGATCCCTTGTGTGTTGAAGAGCCGGCCCATCCTGGTCGAGACGGTTGACGGCTCCCCGTTGATATCGGGTCCAATAACTATGCAATCCACCCCGTTATGCCTCTCCATAGGTCCACATGCTGAGATTCTCACTTGGGATGTTATTAAGTCTCCACATAGTTCCCTTATCCTCGGTTTGCCCTGGCTTAGGTGGCACAATCCGCTGGTTAATTGGGAGACCGGGGTGGTGGTATTCTCGTCCTCTTTTTGCCAACAGACTTGTATGTCCACTGGGCCTTGGACAGGTTGTACTTACGTCAAAGACCCAATACGGCCTTCGTTGGTGGGGTCTACGGTTCTTCCGGCGGAATACGCTGATTTCTCCCAGATCTTTGACAGTCCCACTACTAAACCCCTTCCTCCCCACCGACACACAGACTGTTTTATTGATCTAGTGGCCGATGCTAGGATTCCATTTGGACGGATGTACAATCTGTCACTCGCGGAACGTTGAGTATTAAGGAACTACCTGGATGAGAATCTCGCCCAGGGTCTCATAACACCATCTAGGTCCCCAGCAGGTGCTCCCATGTTTTTTGTCCAAAAGAAGTCTGGAGATTTGCGCCCGTGTATAGATTACCGGGCGCTTAACGCTGTTACCGTTCGGGATCGTTATCCCCTTCCACTGATAAATGACATACTAGAGGCCATAACTGGTGCTTCTGTGTTTACTAAGATAGATCTGAGGGGGGCCTATCACCTCCTCAGGATTCGCGAAGGCGATGAATGGAAGACCGCGTTCAGGACCCCGCTGGGGCTGTACGAATATCGAGTCATGCCGTTCGGTTTGGTCAACGCCCCAGCCCAGTTCCAGCGCTTTATGGATTCTCTATTTTCCGATCTGGTTATGATCACCGTGATAATTTACCTTGATGATGTTTTGGTTTTCTCTCCTTCCCCTGAGCAACATCGCAAGGACACTCGGGAAGTGTTACTTCGCTTGGAACAGAATCAGTTAATGTGCAATTTAGAGAAATGCTCTTTTGCAACCTCGGAGGTAGATTATTTGGGATTTATTTTGTCCGCTGAAGGCTTTAGGATGGATCCTAGAAAGGTACAAGCGGTGCTTGATTGGCAACCCCCTTCCACGGTCAAGGCCTTGCAGAGGTTTCTTGGGGTTGCCAATTATTACCGCAGGTTTATTAAGGATTTTTCTTCCCTGGTGGTCCCTCTTACTCGACTTTTGCGGAAAGACGCCGTCTATTGCTGGGGGGAGCCTCAGGAACAGTCCTTCCGGGTTTTAAAGGAGAGGTTTGTCACCGGACCTGTTCTGGGTGTTCCCGATGATACTGTTCCCTTTATAGTGGAATCGGATGCTTCAGACTATGCCGTGGGGGCTGTCCTGCTGCAGGTCAGCTCCTCGGACGGAGACGAGCATCCGTTAGCCTTCTATTCTCGTAAACTGTCCTCGGCCGAGCAGAATTATTCGACCTTAGAAAAGGAGTTGCTTGCCATGAAGTTGGCACTGGTTGAGTGGAGACATCATTTGCTTGGGGCTAGGCATGCCGTTACGCTTCGTACCGACCACAAGAATTTGATTCTGTTGCAGCGTCTGGATTGTCGTTCAAGTCGCCAAGCCCGTTGGGCTTTTTTTTTTTCCCAATACGATTTACAGATTACCTATATTCCGGGCTCTAAGAATATCATTGCTGATGCTTTGTCCCGAGTTGGGCAGTCAGACACTCGAGAGGGTTTGGGGTCCCCATTGTTCGGACCGTCTACCAGATTTGTCTCGGTTCTGTCTTGGGAACCGCTGCGGGAACGTCTGGCATCCCATCCTGGCCGTCAGGAGTATTTAGGGAAAGAGGGTTTCCATGACTACAACTGCGTCATCTGTCGGGGTTCAGCAGTGGTGCTGTATGATCCTTCGGACATTAAGACGGCTATGGCAGCCGGTCATGACATTCCTTCGGCCGGTCATCGGGGAATTCAGGGTACTCAGGCACTAGTTGCCCGTCATTTCTGGTGGCCGGGTTGGCGTGCGGAGGTCGCGGAGTACGTCCGCTCTTGTCCAGTATGTGCCCAGAGCAAGCCCACGTTTGGTCGGCCGATTGGGCCTCTGGTTCCTCTTCCGGTACCTAATAGTCCCTGGGAGGCTATTTCTTTAGACTTTGTAGTCGATTTGCCTCAGTCTCAAGGTAACACAGTTATCTTTACCGTTATCGACTCTTTCTCTAAGGCAGTCCATTTCGTTCCTCTACCCAAGCTTCCGAGTGCTCGAGCTTTTGCTCAGATCTTCCTCCGTGAGGTATATCGATTACATGGCCTACCGGTTAGCATAGTCAGTGATCGTGGGTCACAGTTCATTTCCCGATTCTGGGGAGCTCTGTGCACAGAGCTACGGGTGAGAAGGAACATGTCCTCCGGGTATCATCCGCAAACCAACGGACAAACGGAGAGAGTGCAGCGAACACTCAAGACTTACCTGCGGGCATATGTAAATGAGTACCAGAATGACTGGGTGACCCTGCTTCCGTTGGCAGAATTTGCCATCAACAATGCGGACCATTCCTCCACCGGGGTTTCTCCGTTCTTTTGCCTCTACGGTAGGCACCCCCGTGCAGTACCGGTTGCTGCTCAGGATCGCTCCTTGGTTCCGGCAGCTTCCAGTTATGGTTCCAATCTTCGCGAGGTTCAGAATCGCGTTGAGCAATTGTTGATCCATTCTAAGGAAAGGATGAAACGGCAGGTCGACGCCCATCGTTCTTCGGTTCCCCCTTTGCATAGCGGGGATCTGGTCTGGCTGTCGACCGAACATTTGCCGCTGCATGTCCCCTCTCGTTCGTTGGGGGCTCGCTATGTGGGTCCATTTCCCATTATTCGTGTTATCAACCCCGTTACTTTCCGACTTCGCCTGCCTCCGTCTTGGCGGGTTCACCCCTCATTCCACGTCTCCCAGCTCAAGCCGGTGGTGCCCGATCCCCATTCTCGTACCCTGTCTCCCCCCCCCTCCTCTAGAGGGTCCTGCCGGTCCCGAATACGAGGTGGATCGTATTTTGGATTCCCGTATCTCTAGAGGTTCCTTACAGTACTTCATACACTGGAAGGGCTATGGTACGGCAGATCGTTCTTGGGAGCCGGCCATCTCTGTCCACGCTCCCCGTCTTGTGCGTTTGTTTCATCGCACCTACCCTGCCAAGCCCGGACCCTTGGGGAGGGGGCATACTGTAGCACTTCGCCGTTTTCCCCGGCGAGTGCTTATTCGTTTACCCACTCGCGCTCGCTAGCGTTATTGTTTTGTTTACCTTCCGGGTGTTTCTCCGTAGTCCTTTTTCCCTGTTTAGTGTTTCTCACGGTGCTAGTCCGTCTTCGCTCTTAGTCCCCAGGGATAAGATGGCGTCTCTGCTTCAGGACGCCGCTTCTCAGTAAGTCCGTTCCGGTTACTGTTGTTGCCCGTTTTCGCTTGTCTGCGCTTGTGTTCTGGTCGGTGGTTCCTCGTCAGTCTTGTCGGTTTTTTCTCTCCGTCCTTTCCCTTGTTTGTCCGTTCTGTACCCTTGGTCTCCGTCTTGTCCTTTCTGTTGTCTCGTCCTCCGTCCCGCCCGTCCTTCCGTTGCCTTTCCCAGTTGGGCCTTCCCGGTGTTTAGTTCTTCTTCCTGTTGGCTTCCCCTCCCCTCCTCCCTTTTGTGTTCTCCCTTTATCTACTTACCTCTCGGGTCCGTCCAGTCTTCGTGGCACGCCTGGTCCCTGTTCGTAGATGTTAGTTGTTTGTTAGTCCCATCGTCCCCGTGGTAGTTTCCCTTCGCTTCCGCCAGAGTTGTGTTTTGTTCTTATGTTCATTAGGGGTAGGTCCTGTTAGTTTTCTCCCTCCTCTCCCTTGGGTGTTAGGTTGGGGTTGCCCATTAGTTAGCTTGTCCATTCCCTTTGTTTCTTTGGCTAGGGACTGATAGCCAGGCCCCAGGTATCCTGTTTCCTGGGATGTCACCTTTTAGCCCCCGCCGCCCCCTTTCCCAGGGAGCATCTATGTTAGGAGTGATTTTTTCTTCCCTACACGGTTTTCCCCCTGGAATCTAGCCTCTAGTTCCCATTGTTAGGTTTATCTTCGCAAGGGGAAACTGCTGGCACTTGCGACAGTTAAGCTAAGTGGCAGGTAAGCCATAACCGACTGAAATGCTTTATTTTACAGAGGAAATGGCTTCTGTGCAGGTACGTACTGCTGCGATACAACAGTTATCAGCAAAATTTCATTCTCTGAAATTGGAAGGAAAACAATATTTAGCAGTCAACCTTTGGTGGAGGTCGACTTTAGTAAGAAGTCAGCCACAATTTAAACGGAGCCCTTCGCCAGGGTGCAGGTTGTTAAGGCACAGGGGCCATATATAGTTTGGTTGTCACTTAACTGACAAAATAGGCCACTTGCCCTCAAAGAGATTGACAGCAGTGAAAGGCAATACCCGAATGTAATATTTATACTCCTCTAAGGCATACAGATGGCCATCTTGCATTAAGGTGAGTGAGGAGGCCCCCTGCTGTGCTGAGCATAATTTCACTTAGATGGGAGGAGGCTACCTAGGGAAAGTGAAGCGCCAGCCTAGTTGGGAGCTGGGAAGAGCTGG
>JAWWME010000099.1:0-11024 GCA_035047425.1 Eurycea quadridigitata
GCCACGCCCTCCACGTTAAATACGGCACACTTCGCGAAGCGTAGCGAAGTGTTGCCAAGTGTGCAGTTGGGGCAGTTACGCTGGATTCAACTTGCCTCGCTTTGCTGCTCTGGTTCTCAGCTGCGCCTCGTCTGTTCCACGGATTGACTAAGGCGAACTCTGCGCTGTTCCCCTTGGGGCGGCGCCGTGAATTCCACAACTTTCTCCCTGGTGAGCCATTTGTGTGCGTAGCTTGCGCCATTGGCGCCCTACTGCCTTTAGGCATAGCCATAGCCAGCTACTGATTTGAACTTTCTACGAACTATTCTTCATTCGAACTGACTTTGGACTATCGTTAGATTTTGAATCTTTTTTTTGAATCTTCTGGGTTATTTGAAGTTTGACCCTCTGGGACTGATACTTACCAATATCATTGAATGTGGTGATGCCAATGCCAAGTGAATCATTGTCTTGCATACAGTTGTTTGTATCAGTGCGCAAGTAGCTAGCTTTAACCTGCTCCCTTTTACTTTCCTCTAGGACTACGAATCCCAGCAGTCCTTCTCAACTTCCGGGTGAGCCGCGCTCCCGGCGCCGCACTGCCACGCCCTCCACGTTAAATACGGCACACTTCGCGAAGCGTAGCGAAGTGTTGCCAAGTGTGCAGTTGGGGCAGTTCGGGCAGGGCGGTGCAGGCGGTGAGGCGGCGTTTCTCTGTCAGTTTGTTCTGTTAATTTTTACTTTTGATTGATATTTCAACCTGATATGTGTTAATCTAATCTTGCTTGTTTCCAAATTTTAATTGATGATATGGTTATACATAACCCACTCTAGAAGACAAACAAGGGTAGTCAAACTTGCAGCCAAATCTGCTGTACGAAATTTTATCCTTTTTCTTCTTGTTGCTACTACTGGGGCTGAATAATCCACTGCAGCTACGATGGTTGTAACTAGAGCCAAACTCTTGGAAGCAAGCCAAACTACAAATCAAACTATCACTGCCCAGGGACAAGAAACACACGTCACTATTGCACATCATAAGCCTGAAGTGAAACATACCAACAAAGCTTGCATAACCGCTTTTTTTAGCCCAAAGCCTGCGATGGCGGCAAATTTCAGCACCACTGTGGCCTCAACCCCAAAAAATAAATCTTATCCGCTATTATCTACTGCCACGCCACTATTTCATCCAGACCTCTCAGTACACGATGAGTCGGCCCTGCGCATGCTCGACTTCTCCAAGGTCGAAGAACATAGACCGACTTCTAACATTCAGCAAAACATCTTTCAAAATATTTCAATTAATGTTGAAGCCTCTGTCCCCAATCTACTAGATATTAGTACTCACCACAATTTCTTGACCACTGAGGATCAGGCTCTCAACTCATCATGCACGAAATCATTAGCAAATGCGCTAGAGATCATGAATACAAATAAAACGCCTAATGTCCCGGTGCCACTAGTGCTCACTCTATCTGGCCCTTCAAACCTGACAGAACCGCAAGATGCCCATCCAGAGCAAGCTTTATCAAATTCTCTGACTCTTCCACCCGCAGCTAGCTCGATCTTAACAAGATTCACCGCTGCACTAAATGATATGAATATTCTTCTAACCAGACAATCTGACAAGATTGATTGTCTAGACTCGCAGGTTAGAGATCTCAAATCATCTTGTGAACGCAACCTATCACTATCTCACAAAGAACTCATTGCCGCCCAAGACAGGCAGCTTTCTGCCATTGCTAAGTTGGACTCACTACATGCTGAACAGAAATATATTGCCACCATTGCGAACAACACACACAAAGAGTCGCAGCGCATTATGTCCAAATTAGACTTACTGGAAAAAGACCTCAAATCCAAACTTGCTTCCAAACCACACGGCCTACCAGATAAAAACACTCAAAATTCAACTTTCCCGCTATGGAACCAGCAGATCCCCCAGGGTGCAGGCACTTATACAAACCCTGGCTTACCACCAAACTCGCTCATCTCTACCCTACCACCGAGTGCACAGACTGCTGGGCCTGTACCAGCAACATTGAGACTAGCACTCCAGAAATCTGCTAAACAACAGACCGATACTCAGTCTTCAAATGTAGCAAACCAATCCTGTGTACTACCCTTCACCCACTCGCCCTCAACTCCATTTTTTCAACGTTCCCCTTTGCTCCTCTTGAGGCTTATGTGTAATTAGCAGGTACCTTTGCTTTTATATGACGGCGTGACCGCCTGATTAGTACATTCGTAAGCATGTTGCGCCATCAGCCCCGGATCCCGTCCATGCTCAAAACTTAGTGCGCACATCATGTAGTTATGTTACAGCATGTTCCACTATACGGCATTTTTTGACACCAATTCTTTCAAACTCTAGAATTATTTCTTGTTGTTTGAGTTCGGTTTTTTTCCTAGACCATTAACCTGTGCATTTTCTCTAACTTTACTTGTTCTAGTACCACAATACTGAGGATAACATTGAACTACACACTGATGACGGTGCTCAATGTTGTGTGCATCCTAACTTATCTTGTAAGTAAGAACTACCGTGTTCACTTGTTCAGTGTGGTCATTCAGGCACTCATTATTGTACTAACCAGTACTCTTTATGAAATTTTAGGACTTCTGTATGAGTGGTATCGTTAACCTATAAGGTCCTTTGTTTGACTAGTAAGGAGGATTGCATTACACACCCTCATAATGGTAAGCTGTATTATACTACCAAGTATTGAACTAGCAAATCTCTGTTTGATAGATGGATTTCATTTATGAACTCCTTACATAGTTTCATGCATTGCTTCTCTTTCTTCTTCAGATGAATACACTATGTCGAATACTCGATACACTGTGCCCTGGACTTTATGAGTGAAGTTATGTGACACATTGTGACTTTTCCCTTCCCTATGGGCAAGGGCTTTTTTGTTGATTTATGGGAACCTATATGCCTTGCTTAAATAATTTAGCATGCAAATGTATTGAATTAAATATATAACGTGCTTCTTTAACTAGGTTTTTTAAAAAAACTTGGTATCAGGGTATCCACTCGTTGTATTTCGTAATTGTGATCATTGATGTTTACAAATGGTTATATTACAAGCGTATTTCTTCTTTTTTTCAGATGTGTTTTTCATGATTTCTTGGCTGTTATTCTTCTGATGATGGTTTGTTGATGAACCGAAACGCGTTAAGAAGTTGTATGGATAACTTTGCAACAATACAGCAACCCTTTTGAAATCTATATTGAATAAACACTTATGAACTTATTCACAAAAAAGTTTTCCTCATTGACATTTCGCTGGTGGACTTGTTAAGTGAATTACAAAAACATGGTGTAATGAGACCCGGCGTTCATCGCTCACAGTGTCCCATTGGAGTGCTGGGCTTGGCATTATTAGGATAATGCCTTTTCCCTGTAGCTCTTTGTAGTTGTGTGAGTCACACACAACTTTGGCCCGTGCACCCAATACACAGTTCAGAAATCTTGATTACTGGTGCTGGTCCCTGTAACAACAATTCCTTGGTGCTCTTCGTGAACCCCAGGGACCGTGCACCTCCGTATTCGAAGTAAGTTCATAGTAAATTAAAAGTTCTTTTCCCTTTTCTCTGAGTACAACAGACCCCTTCTATCAACCGACATGGCATCATTTGAACATTCAGAAACAGCGGATACAAGCACTTTGGCATTTTCGGAATTAGAAGGAGAAGCCATCATTGCAGCATTTGCGAATAAAGGTAACTTTTTAAAGAAACTTAGTAAGAAAGCTAGTATACAGCGTCTTAAAAATCTTGCGTTCAAATATGTCAACATGAACATGCATGCTGTAACATTAACTTCATATTACCAAGTAAAAAGAATACCGCGTGGACTTCGATTTCTGTCACTACCTACCCTTTGCCGGCACCGTAAAGGTTTTGTAGCGAAATGGAGGGCGGTGCTGAATAAATGTTCTCTTGATTTAATCCTGCTCACAATCCAGGAACTAACATCATATATTTATGAGCTTGAGCATGATATAGCAGAAATTAAAGATGAGCTTGAGACGACTATTAAACCTGATATATGGCATGAGACTTTGGATGATTTAAATGAGAAACTTGAATTATACAAACTTGACCTGCAGAAAACTAAAATTAGGAAGTTTAAGCGCTATAGCTATGATTATGAACACAACGAGGTTTACACATGGCCCGAAAAATTGTCTAGAAAGAAATTTGATACAATGGCTGCTCAAAAAATGGGACAAAATCCCCCGAACACTTCAGGCTCGAGTAGCTCCATCTCTACAGGAAGTAGCACAAGTACTGAAAATATATCTATAACAACAATACCTACTTCACAAGGGACTACTAAATCTAAAGTGACTGTGCACAATACTTTACCAGCATTACCACGGGCAATATCAGAGAACAATACACAAACAATACCGACATTCTTAATTACATCAAAAGGCAGTCCTTTATTGTTTGCACCTAAACCAACCAGTAGAAAACAATGGGATGAGGATGATGATTATTTTGTTGAGAATTTATGTAAAAACCTCAATCAGATCAGTACAGATAATATCGCTGGTACTCAAACGAATGATAACGTATCTACTGAAATTACTGCCATAACTAACAATGTGAACACCAATACTGGGAACATTACCATGGGGATAAAACCCTCAGACAATACACATGTGGTTAGTACAACTTTGGATATCAATTTAACTAGCCCTAAAACAACTGCAGATCAAATCTCTACAATCTCCATTAATATGACTCCTGACAGATCAAGACAAACTCCTTTGACTAATATCTCCACGACTAAAGACACTGGTTCACAAATTAATAAGGAAATCGATGCACTAACATCGATTTCCGTTAGCGATGGCTTTTTATTGTTTTGATGACGTTTTAATATTGCGTGCTGCGCGTGCCATGGAGGGTGCGCATTGGAGATCCTCGATCTGATACGTTATCTTGCGTAGATAGAATGAAGCGATGTTATTGGTCGCATTTGACCTGCTGATTTGATTCGCTAAAATTGGAACGTCTGTCGGTTAGGCAAAAACATGAGCTGATTTGTCGACCATTACGTTTTGGTTTCATACTGGGATTCTGCCTTTTGGCGTTTCCAGTGACGTCGCCAGCTGTGGATGTACTACTTCTAGAACCCAATGAAAGGGCGGAATTCCATTTTATGACACTATCCCCCTTCCAAGCTCCTCCCATCTTTTCTTTTTGCTTCCGTTCAAAGTTTTTGAGTAGAATAGGAGCATTGATTCTTCTTTTGTCTTGCCAGGAATTTTCTTCAGGGCCGAAACCCTTCCAGGAAATTAAATACTGGGTTCTTCCCTTCAGAATGCGTTTATCCAGGATGGCCTTTATTTCGAACTCTTTGTGTCCTTGAATGACTATTGGTTTTGGTTTCTTGGAAGGTCGGTAATTAGAGGAAACTTTTCGAATTAAAGAAACATGGAAGGTTGGATGGACCCTCCAGGTTGTTGGTAGCTGCAGTTTTACAGTTAAAGGACTTATTACTTTTAGAATGGAATAAGGTCCAATGAACCTCGGTTTGAACTTAGGATGGCACTTCTTTATTACTAAATTTTTGGTTGACAACCAAACTTTCTCTCCTTTGTGAAATAGTGGTTCCTGTTGTCTCTTTTTATCAGCATACCGTTTGTAACGTTCTTTCTTAACAGTCAATTGCTTCTTGAGTTTAGTCTGCTCATCTGACAGGGATTTGGCTAAATCATTAGCAGCCGGAATGTTCTTGAGTTGCTCGATAGTCTCCCATGCGGGTAGCATTCTTGGATGGAAGCCTTGGAAAGCTTTAAAGGGGGAAGTTTGAGTAGTGGTATTTTGAAGATTGTTCATGGAAAATTCTGCTAAAGGCAAAAAGTCAGACCAGCTCTCAGGTTTTTCTGCACAGTAGATTCGCAAATATTGTTCAGCAGTTTGATACATCCGCTCTGTCTGCCCATCTGTTTCCGGATGAAAGGCAGTGGACAAGCCTGATTTAACATCCCAGAATTTCATCAGCTCTTGCCAAAACTGTGCAATAAATTGTGAACCTCGGTCAGAAATTATTTTAGATGTGAGTCCGTGTAGTCGGTAGACCTCTTGAATGAAGATGTGTATTAACTCTTTAGCAGTTGGTAATTTTGACAAGGCCACCAAATGCACCATTTTGGTGAATAAATCACAGATTGTTAGAATAGTGGTTTTTCCCCTGGATGGCGGCAAGTCTGTGATAAAGTCTAAACTTATAATTTGCCAAGGTTGGATGGGATTTTCAAGGGGTTGAAGCAGCCCTGAGGGTTTCTTCTTTAAAGCTTTATTTCGACTGCAAGCTTCACAACCTTGAATATAGCTGGTGATATCAGCTTGTAAGTTCGGCCACCAGAACCAACGTTTAATCAATTCAACTGTTCGATTTTCGCCTGGATGTCCCGCTGCCTTGCTATCATGGCAGAGGCTGAGAATTTTACACCGAGATTGTTCAGGAATATAGAGTCTTTCATCCAGATAATAGATATCATCAAGCAATTTAAGATTCTCTTTTTGAGGAATGGTGTGGTTCTTCCTTTCCAGTAAGGTATGTCTTTTTATGGTATCAATCAACGATTCTGATTTGAGTGCAGCTATTGGTTGGAGAATTTTCTGTTCTGGAATGGCTTTTGATGACTCATAACCTATGCGAGAGAGAGCATCAGCTCTGTTCTTCTTTCCTTGGCCATAGTCCAGGGTGAAACGGAATTTAGAAAAGAACTGTGCCCAACGTGCGTGCGTGGCATTGTAGCATTTGGCTTCCTGGAGGTATAGCAAGTTCTTATGATCCGTGATGACATTGATAACATGTTTTGCACCCTGTAAATAGTGTCTCCAAAAGCTGAATGCCTCTTTAATTGCCAGTAACTCCTTTTCATAGATAGTGTAGTTTAATTCAGCTGAGTTTAATTTTCTGGAATAGTATGCTACTGGTTTAAGGTCAAAGTGGTCGTCTTGCTGTGAAAGGATGGCTCCTAGAGCGAAATCAGATGCGTCAGTTTCAACAGTGAATGGTTTGTTTTGATCAGGCTGTTGAAGAATAGGAGCAGTACAGAACAATCCTTTGAGGCGATCAAAAGACTCCTGGGCTTGATTGGTCCAATTGAATTTCTGTTTCTTTTTAGTTAGATTTGTTATAGGAGTTACTACTGCAGAGAAATTTGGAATGAATTTTCGGTAGAAGTTTGCATATCCAATACATTTTTGAACTTCTTTTACTGAAGTGGGAGCAGACCATTGAACGATGGCCTGAATCTTTTTTGAATCCATTTCAATGGTTCTTGGGGTAAGGACGTAACCCAAGTATTCAACCTGTTGGGTGAAAAACTGACATTTCTCCCTTTTTGCAAATAATCTGTTTTCTCGTAGCCTCTGCAAGACTTGACGTAGATGTTGTAAGTGTTCTGATTTGGAGTTGGAAAAGATCAAAATATCATCGAGATATAAAACCATGAAAATTCCGTTCAAGTCATGAAAAACATCATTGACAAAATGCTGAAAAACAGCGGGAGCATTGGTAAGCCCAAAGGGCATTACCCGGTACTCGAAGTGGCCATATTTACACCGGAAAGCGGTCTTCCACTCATCCGATTCCTTGACTCGAATTAGGTTGTAAGCGCCTCTTAGATCGATTTTTGAAAACCAGTTGGCAGATTGAACCTGATCCAATAGGTCAGCAATAAGTGGTATGGGGTAACGGTCCTTAATAGTGATTTTATTTAATTCCCCATAATCAATACAGGGGCGTAGAGAACCATCTTTTTTCTCCACGAAAAATATTGGTGCCCCAGCAGGGGACTTTGAAGGTTTTATAAATTGTTTTCGTAGATTTTCGTCCAAGTATGATTTTAATTCTTTGTCTTCAGCTGGATTAAGGGAATATATTTTCCCATAGGGAATTTTCGACTCAGGCATCAGGTTGATAGCACAATCGTAAGTGCGGTGAGGAGGAAGGACCTCAGCTTCAACTGGGTTGAACACATCTTCGAAATCTTGAATACAGTCTGGGAGATTTTGATTGATCTGGTCATTTAAATTTTCTTCTCTTACACAATCTGAAATGGCACACATTCTCAAGGGGGTACAGGAACAACGAGAAAATTTAAGTTGTTGACTTTTCCATTCAATTTCAGGATTGTGCAATCTCAACCAAGAGCTTCCTAGAATAACTTGGAAATATGGGGACTGAATGACGTCAAAGGCAAGTTGCTCTGTGTGTTGATGAATCATCAAGGTAATTATTTCCGTGGAATGAGTAATCTTTCCATTGCTCAATGGAGAACCGTCGAGAGAACTGATTGGTTCAGGTTCCTTTTTGAGTAGGCTGGTTATGGCTGATTGTTTCATGAAGGTCTCATCGATGTAATTTCCCGGTGCCCCACAGTCGAGCATAACATTAGCAGTGATGGTTACATTAGAGGTACTTAAAGTGGCAGGAATTAAGAAATGAGTGTTATTTAGTTGATTCAATCTAATATCTTGTGGAAGAGTGCTGTTGATGATGTGTTGAGAACTCAGAAGAACGCACTCTTTTACTTCTGAGTCTCGTAGTTTCCCGATCTTTTCTTTCCCAAAGGACAGTCACGGGTAATGTGACCAGCCTGACCACAGTACATACATAAATTTAGCTCTTGTCGTCTTTTCCGTTCCTCAGGGGTCAAAGGACCTCTAAATTTGGATTCATGCACCCTCTCTCGAACTTCCGTTTTGGTTTCCCCTGAAGTTGGTTTCTTAGTACTGGATGAATCTGATGCGAAATTAGTTTGATAGGTTCTTGGAGAATAAGTTGAGAAGGGTTTCCTGACTTCAGAGATTCTCCGCTCTGATCTTCTTTCGTTCATTCGTTGTTCCATTCTTAAAACAGATTCCATTAGTTCGTCTAACGATTCAGGAAAAGGGAAAAGTTGTACCAATACATCTTTAAGTTCTTCTTTTAACCCATTTTGAAAAATTGTTACTTGGGCGTCTTCAGACCAATTAAGTTCGATAGCCAGTTGCTTAAAATGTGTGATATAAGTTCCAACATCACGACTTCCCTGTTTAATGTTGAGGAACTCAAGACTCCTAGTATGATGTGCATATCTTCTATCAAACATTCTTTTAAAGGCTTCTATAAACTGGTCATAGTTTCTCAAAATGGCGTTGTTGGTTTCTAAATAGGGTGTGCACCACTCTAGTGCTCCACCGCCTAGATTTGATATGATAAACATAACTTTATCTTCATCTGAATGAAAATAAAGTGGTCTGGATTTGAAGTGGATATGGCATTGAGTTATGAAGAGTTTGAACAATTTGTAATCTCCCATGAAGCGCTCTGGTAAGGGTATTTTGTAGTGCTTGTCATCTTTCATTTCAGAGTTTCTAGTCGGGGTGGAATTGACTCTGTCAACAAGTTCCAGAGTGGGCATCTCGTATTCTGAATCTGTATCACAATTAACTGTGGTCTCGATTTTACAAGTCTTTTCTGAATTGGAAAGTTGCAATTCTTTAACTTTGTTTACAAGTAACTTGTTTTCCTCCTTTTGTTGCGTAAGTTCATCTTTCACTTCACCCACTACTCGAGTGAGCTGAGATATCATATCCTTGAGCTCATCCATGACGAGAGAACTAACTCAATGAATCAGACTGATGGCGAGGAAGGTCAGAGGCTTGTGCAAACTGTGACAGTTAGGCAGTAATCAATGGAATGCTCAGATTGTCAGAGGTGCACAATAGGAAATAACTACTCACCCTCAGTCTGAATCACCGACATGCAGGAAGTGATGCTAATGCAACAAACCCCGGGAAATCTGATATTCTACACATCAGATCCCTCCGGGTCCGCCACCGATAGTGAGGATGGATTTGAGTTGCCGGATGTCATCCCTCTTGGAGCACCTCCCTTCGGATCTTGACACTTCTGTAATGACAGGAGGGAATAATGTAACTTCTGCTGACTGGGAATAAACAGCTATTTATTTTGGAGGAGTTCTCTAGACTATAACCTTATATGGTGGCGGCCCGGGCTAATTAAGCCTGATTCGAGATGTCTGTCGACGCTTCTGCTGAAGAGTGGCAAAGGGAAGTTAATTTTTTCAGAATGACATAGAAGGATTAGTCACAACATAAATATTTACACAGGTGAATTAGTGAATGTTAAACAATTACCCTTTAGAGGTTTAAGGATGGTTAAGGATGTTTTCCGTTCTCAGTTTGTTGTTGAACACGTTTGCATAGTGTCCTAGTGTTAGCCTTCGTAGACAGAAGAGATTGAATTCAAAATCATTTGACAAGAAATAATTCTTCGATGGAATTTTATAATGCGAGCATTCTCTCAATGAACAGAGTTCTATGGCTGCTGATCGGCCTCACTAGGTTTGAGTCACTGACAGATGCTAATGGCAATCTTTTCATAAAATGTTATTTTGATATTTCATCACTGTGTGATATAAATTATACTTGCGGTTTTCCACACTTTGGTGAAGCTGCAGCGGCGACGTGGTCTGTTACGCCTTCCTTAGAAAGGTCGCTAACGAACAGGATAGCAGAAGTCCGGTGCTGTAGCAGTTGTGAGGTACTACGAGCTTCCCCTCAGGCAGCGAGGCCCTCGCTGCGACTCAGTCCTGGTGTCGCGAGAGGAAACTCCGTAGATTCAGCTTCGGAAGGGAAGAGGAGTCTGGACGGGACGGTTTCAGTCAAGTGACAGGAAATGACTGACTCGACCGTCACCTGACTCTTAAGTGGCCAGTCTCTGACGAGAACGTCGCCGTGGGGATCACGGGACTTCCTTCAGCTTCCGCAGTCGCGTTATGGATTAAGGGAAGACTGGATCAGTTAAGGTACGAAATTACCGAGTTAGTAATTAAGAATTCAAGATGTCACAGGAGAGTACAATAGCTGACAGGGGAAAGCAGATATGCAGGATCTTGGCCGTTCACTGAAGTCGTTGCACAAGCAATGATTTCCGTTGGGGAGCGGCTTTTATTGACATGATGACAAGTGAGAGCTTACGCTGTCGCCTCTGCGCAGTGACT
>JAWWME010000100.1:0-11016 GCA_035047425.1 Eurycea quadridigitata
CCATCTAGGACCAGTTGCTTCTTTCCTTTTCTGGACAGGACATACTCCATGTTTACACTACATAAAACAATGCAAAATATGATAATTAGTATCAGAATAAAAGAATGAATAAAGGAAATTAAAAAGAAATCAGTCACACTAACCTTTCAAAGTATCCACAAGCTCCAAAAGAATCTTCAAACAGCCACAAGTAGCCACAAGTAGCCACCAAAGACAAATACTGTAACACCAAAAAAATACACATAGAATAACGGTTACAAATATCACATATAAATACAAATATAATATATATCTTAAATTGCAACTGTTACACTTACCTGACAGCTGCTGTAGTATAGCCTGCAACTCCAACAGAGCAAACCTTCCAACTCCAATAGATCAGCTGAACACAGAGCCCCAGAGCACACTGCTGTATATGCCCTGCCCTGTCCCGCCCTGCCACGCCCTGCCACACCCAACGATGTGTGGTAGCCGCGATGTGTGGGTCCCGCGATGTACAGGCCCTTCCGACACCCAATACCGCGATGTGTGTACATTTAGCACACTTGCGATATTGGAGCCTGCGATGTACAGACACCGCTTTGATGGGTGCCCTTCATTGTGGCAAGACGACGTGGGTGACCACTGTATGACAAGGCTGGCATTTCGATGCACTGACACTGGTCACGATGTTCGGGTGCAACTACATCCTGGCACGGGACCAAGTGGTGGAACGACGAGGTGACGCCAGAGACACACATTCACACGATGTAGCGTTCACGGTCAGGGGACAGCTCGTGATGTGTGTCACGCGATGTGCATGTGGGCGACGTGGGTGACTGGGCCATGTCATTCAACCGCGGATGAGGTGGATGGACCACACGACATTGGGACAGACTATGTAAGGTGTCGCGGTCTGCGTGCATTTCGCACAATCTGTGTGTTGGAGTCCACGGTGTCGTGCCACATCGTTGATGGACCCCCTTTGTGATTGCAAGGCGACGTCCATGACTGCTAGGTTCTACAAGTGGCATCACGATGTACTGCCACCGGCTACGATCTGCGGGCGCAACGTTGTTGTGGTAAATGGCATTGGGGTGTAACGATGTGGTATGGGTACGGTGTGGGGGCAGTTCTGTGTGACTGTGGGGCGACGTAGGTGCAGTCGGTGCCGTGTAAATTGCCATTTTTTGCATGGACATATGGTGTACCGGGTGGCGATGTACGACACGACGATGTTGGTGTGTGGGATGTGACTGTGGCAGGTGGCGAGATCGGGGTCGCGCTTTGCTGGGGGCGGCGGGGTGGGTGTCGCGGGATGCATTTGCGCACGATGTTGTGGCATGGCGATGTAGGGACCGGGATATTCGAACATCCTCCCACCATGCTGACATGATCATTGTGGTGTTGGATGGCAGGATTTGATTTAAAGTGGGTCACATAAAATGTCAAAGGTATGAGGGATCCACATAAACGAGGGCAATTATTGCAGTACTGCTCCTTACGAGGAGCCGATATTATATTAATACAAGAGTCTCAAATGTTGCCTACGGATATAGTGCAAATGAAAAGAACATGGCGTGGGTTGGTATTTGCAGCATGTTTCACCTCATGGGCTAGAGGTGTAGTTACACTGGTCAAGCAAAATATCCCATCGAGAGTTTTTAAGATAGCCGCTGATCCTCTTGGTCGTTTCCAGCTGGTGGCGGGAGTCCTGCTGGGTGCTCCAATTGTAATAATGAATGTGTATGCGCCTAACTATGATTCCACTGATTACATACACACATTATTCAAACATTTGCAAGATTAGATGCATTCGCATTGGGTTGTTGTGAGAGAATTTAACTTCATTACAAGTTTGCAGTTAGATCATTCGCGGTAATGTGTTGGAAATATCACTGTCAGTGCGCGATGTTTACTGCAGTATATGGATGTATTTGATATGAGAGATGTGTGGCGTGCTTGGTACCCTGATTTACATGGTTACACATTTTTCTCACATCCACATCAGGTGGCCACAAGGCTAGATAGATTTGTAGTAAATCATGCTCTATACGCAAACACGCTTAGTGTAGATCTTGAGCCACGTACTCTCTCTGACCACAATCCTTTGTGGTGGACTATGTGTTGGCTTCCTGCTCACTCCAGATTGATAACTTGGAGTTTTAATGCACAGTTGCTGCAGGATACAGTGCTTGCTACAGATATTGAACGTCTGTTGACTGACTTCTTTCGAATTAATGATGAGGCAGACACTTCGCTGCAGACACGGTGGGCTGCGATGAAGTGCTATATGCGAGGGATGTTTGCTTTGTTGGACTCGGGTGCACGCAGAGCCCTTAGGGGTGATTTGGCTAGGCTAGGCTCTGAATTGATTCATCTGGAGAAGGCACATACCGCCTTTCTGGATGACCAATTAGCTTTCTTACTCAATAAAGCACAAACAGAGTATAAAGATACTACGAGACAACTTCAAAATTTATCTTCGAAATAGTACTTACATAAGAAATATTGGCAGAATAACAAACCGAGTGAGCTCTTAGCGAGGTTGATTAAACAGGAACGCCCTGCCACAACTATTTCCTCATTGCGTAACACAGAGGGTACTTTGACTTTTAATCCCGTATTGATACTGGAACAGATTCACACCCACTTTACAAGGATATATTCCTCTGCCACTGCTGACTGTTCCTCAGCTGTAGCAACCTTGTTGGACCCAACAGTTCAGATGGAGAGGAATTGGTTTGTGGGAAATAAAGCAGAGAGATATCTAATGGACATAAGACGTATGCCCAAATCTGTAGAAGGCCCTCCTCATGTGAGTCTCTCTGTATGGCGTACAGTTGGTTGGGGGTAGTCACTTTAGTCCATCCATGTCTATTTGGGACGTGTCAGTGTCAACTCCTAAACTCACACAAAGAATGTTTGAAGAATGGTTGCACATGGGTGTATTCACCATGGACGATATCTATGAAGGTGGGAAATTGCAAGATGAAAAGGATGTGTTAGATATGGCAGTAGGAGGTCTGATGATGACTTATCGCTGGCGCCAGTTAAAGGCATGAATACTGCATCGATGGCCAGATGGCATGACAGAACCCGTTGAGAACCCTTTACTTACGCATCTTATTACTGCAGCGGGTGAGCAGAATCAGGTGTCAGCTGTTTATAACATTCTTAGAGCCCACCTGATTGGGTCAGACGATATCCTCAAGGCTAAATGGGAGGCGGATCTGGAAGAGGTTATTGATGATGACATATGGCGTATGGCATGTTATTATTCACGCTCACTCTCAGTTAATATAAATTTGCGATAGGTGCATTATCGAATCCTTAATAGATCCTATCTTACTCCACAGAAGCTGAATAGATTCTATCCAGGTAGCGTGGCCTGTTGCAAGAAGTGTGATGAGAGTGATGCCAATTTAATTCACATGACATGGAAATGTCCGCGTATTATCCCCTTTCTGATGAGAATCTTTTCCCTCATAAGTGAGGTCTGTGAACGTGTCTGTTCCAGTCCACTGGCGTTCTGCACGACCTCCAGTCGGGTTTCCGTCCGCAACGTGGAACGGAGACCGCATTGGTTAACATGAGAGAACGTTGGTTGACGTTAGCGGACGAGGCAAAACTGGCGGCCCTCGTATTGCTGGACATGTCAGCGGTCTTTGATACCGTTGACCACGACATTCTCCTGGAGAGGCTGTAGTCGGTGGCCAGAGTGACGGTCATTTCTGGCTGACCGTTCACAGCAAGTCAAAGTGGGATTGCATCTGAGTGGGACCAGACTGTTGACCTGTGGTGTTCCACAGGGCTCGGCACTTTCTCCCCTCTTGTTTACCATCTATATGCGCCCGGAGTCAGCGCGGCATGTCGAGCTGAGAGGACACTCGCAACAGCGCTCCGTTCCTGCCGCACATATTTGCTGTAAAATCTGCCTATCTCGTCGGATTTTTGAACTTGTTCTTGAGTCACTTGGTTGCCGAGACCTGGCTACACATGGGGAAACAAACAAAGAAGCAGAAATCTTTGGATGATTTTGCAATGCTCCGCTCCCTGGACAGAGGGACACCGCTGCCGCTGAGGGAGCGAGCTTCTCCGGCGGCCGAAGCAATGCCGTGGGGTGCCTCTGCTGACATGATGACTGTGTTGGAGGAACTCAGGCGTTTGCGAGAGGATCTCTCGCAGAAGGCAGAGAAACCGTTGCAACAATGTGCACTTGATCGGTCTTAGAGAAGGGGCTGAATCAAATCACATGACTTTATTTGTGGAGCATATACTGAAGGAGATTTTTCCGAATACGGTCTTCTCTCCTTTTCTAAGGTGGAGCGAGCTCATCGCTCCCCGGAAGCATGCCCGATTCCAGGGGCGCCCCCCAGACCGATTACCATCCGTATGCTTAATTATCATGATCGTGAGACGATACTTGCTGCAGCCCGTAACCAGGGTGAAATAAAATATGAGAACTCTGTTTTACATTTCTACCAAGAAATTTCCTGTATTTTGATGCTTTATTTTACCGTTTTTATTATTTGTGGTTTTATGTTGTAACTAGCGGACTGAAGCCCCAGGGCATACTTCGCTGTAAATAAAACTACTTTGATTGATTGATTGATTGATTGATTGCTCCGCCTGCTCAGCAGCAGCGCAAGATATTCGATGCGGCCAAGCGCATTCTGCGGCAGAAAAATGTTAAATATGCTATGTTATTTCTCGTCAGTATGAGAGTGGAAGCTGGGGGCAGAACTGTCTTCTTCACTGATCCCGAGACGGCGCGCTCCTTTGCTGAACAATATGTAGTAACCTCCCGCACACAGGTGCGAGATCGCGTTCACACCAACGACAGGAGACAAGCGTCCCCGAGGCTTTCTGCGAGAACTGAGTCCTTTGGGGCCACGCGGCATGGGATGGATGCCTCGATTGCTGAAGCGGAATCATTGTCCTCGAGCAATGCTCACTCTCTTCACTAATATGATTCCTGCATCTGAAGTTTGCTGACTGGGATGTCCTGTGTTTTGGTATCAGATCAATTTGATAGGACTGTGTGTACCTCGCTGCGGTTCTACCGACATTACTGTTATTTTTCCCTTTTGGAATACAGGTCCCCCTTTTTTTTCTCTTTATTGTTCATTCTTTATAAGTCCTTTTCGTTTATCTTGCTTATGTTGTTGTACGCTGTCATGTGCCTTTACATGTTGGAGGGGACGTTATGTTGCGCTTGTGCCGCAGTTTACTTTATTTAAATGTGCCTTATTGTACCGTATTTGATTATTATTTGTGTCCTCGTGTTCCATATATGTTTTGTAGTATCTCAGACAGCAATGTTTTGCTATTTCGGTATTTGCATTAATGCTCGCGATACGAGTGATACTGTCCAAGATTTGCCTTGGTTTTATTTTATTTTTTTGTTATATGTCTATTGTTTAAAGTACTCATTTTATTTGGATGGAAGCAAGATGGCCTCCTTGGCAAGGACAGTTGGTTACTAACTATCTTTTTGAGCGAATCGAACGATAGCGCGCTGTTCATTGGTGTGCTTCATGACTGAGCTTCCAATACACACGGCTGGTGCACGACTGCCCCCTGGTGGGCCGGTCGAGTATCGTGGCACACCAACTACTATTTCAATCTTTCTATTTTGTATTATGAGCAGGCTTGTACGGCTCAGAGTTGTGTGTGTCTCATTAGGCACACTGTTCATATTACTGAATTGTATGTATACATCTCATCTGACTGGGAAGTATACTTCCTAATACTCAACAGTTATTTTTATGAGGATGCTTGACTATGCCATGTAGTCGGGTGTCACTACACCGTCCAAACTGGCAAAAACTTTCATATGTCTGACGGATCTATGAGTGTGCGTGGCGGTATGGAGGCATGCGAGAGTGGACATGTCCTGCTGTCTCCATATTGTTTTGTTTCATTGGTTGGGCATCGTTTCGCCCAAAGTTACTGTTCTACATACTATTGACGGATGGGTATGCGAGAGTATGGAAGTGTGTTATATGTGGCATTTCGAGATGCAAATGTGTGAGTGGACGTCGACATGGGCTAGTTATGCTCTAAGGGTGGCATATCAGGCACACCATGCTGGGTGTAGGGCATTATATCCCGGAGCACAACATCGTTTTCAACAATATCCCTAACTGTTTCAAAGAATAACCATAAAATCGTCTACCACTATATAGATGACATTAACAAAGTGGACCATTACATCCCACATCAGTGGCCACTGTGAAATAATAACAAATGTTACAAGTAAGTATAATAACGGGATATTATCAAAAAGTAGGGGTTTTGGGTGGGTAAATTAATGAAAAGGTTTGAAATAAATGATTAGAATTACAAAATATGAGTGGACCATTACACGCCACATCAGTGCCCATTGTGAAATAATAATAAATGTTAGAAATAAGTATAAGGACGGTAAATTATTAAAAAGTTGGGGTTTTGGGTGGGTAAATTAATGAAAAGGTTGTAAAAATAATAATTAGAATTTCCAAATATGAGCAAACACCTAAACATAAATGTTAGCAAATGCAATAAACTGAAATATTATAACAGGATAATACAAAAAAGTAGGAATTTGATGGGATAAATTAATAATGCTAAAAAACACTGGTCTAGATATGCCATAACAATTAACAATATCAAATCTTTGAAATATAAAAAAATTAATGTATAATAATGGAATAAAATCAAAAGCTGGGGATTTGGGTTTGGGTAGATAGGATGTATATATGTAAATAGACTTAAAAATATGAAATAGTTGTTGATTTTCCACTTATATATATTTGGAGATGTAAGTGGGGGGGCTGCGCCCCCCCCAAAATTATAAACATACTCTATGCGCACTTGGATTGTGGGGTAAGGTGCAAGGCTAATCCTTACAATATGAATTAAAAAGGTACATACATGAAATAATGTATCATTAAACCAATGTAATAAATAGTAAAACTATAATAGCACAAAAAAGCACAATCACAAATTGCACTATGAAATGTTGATATTTATTTAACCCAATCAAGTTTTTGAAATATGATAAATATGAAATTAAAATTGTGTGACAACTTTACATAATCCACAAACCAAATTATAAAACTATAGGATATTGCCACATAACATACATATACATTCTCAAAGCAAAAGTAGATTGTACCAAAGATCAATTAGATAATTATAATAAATACTGAAATAAAAATGGTGAGTATAGTAATGTGTACATGTTGCTAAAGCATAATTTTCCCAAAATTCTGTGCTCTAATATTTACATTAACATCATGGAAGAAAAATCAAATAAAAAACAACATAAATTATTGGCCTATACTTCTAAATTTAAATGAAAAGATACAGCAGACAAATATTCTTCTGGGGGTATAGTGCCAGCCAACTCTAACACTTTAGACAACTTATCTTTTTGTCTCCTCTTCCTTGACACTCGACTGTCAGTAAAAGACTCAGCAAAGGCCTGTGTCATTCGTACTGCCTGGGCTGTCATTTCACTCTGCATTTTTTTTACAAAAACCCAAAATTGAGGTTGTCGGTGGTGGAAGCTTTGATTGAAAGAATTATGCCATGATTCTACATAATTATTAGTCTTATCATGACCATCTCTCACCAACTGCAGATGATTCCACATTTTCACACTATAAAAAGAGTGACGTTTGCTCAAGGATTTTTTATTTTCTAACCAGGTATATTTGAAGTATGTGTAAAATGGTGTAAGCAAATCCAGATTGTCCTTGCTGTAAGGACTGTCCTTTAAAATGTTGAAATATTCTAAGACATTTTCTGGGGGAACACAAGCCAAAGCAGTTATCTTTTTAATAAAAAATTGGAAACCCACATCTGTGGTATATTTGTCCACCAGTCCAATGCGCTGAATAGCCCTCCATATAGCTTGTTTAAAATGAAAGAAACAGCCCTGAATTCTGGACTGAGGGAAAGACTGTTTCAACGCCTTAATCAGACCCATTTCAAAATCAATCATAATAGTATCTGGAACAATACCACCTAATTGCACACTTATGCAGTTAAACAACTCCATATATACACCAGAGGTTTTGGATGGCAATAAAGCATAAAAAACAGGAAAACAAAAATCTTTCATTGTGCAATGAATGGTGAACAGTTGGTAAAAAGGTTTGGGACATATTTTGAAAGTGCCATCCATATTCCAGAACTTTGTATTTTTAATAATACTTAATCCCCGTTGGGTTCCAAACAGCAAAATTCTTTTTTCCCCAGATTTGTTGTCATAAAGTAAGATGTTCTCCCCATCTGGCAAAGTAACAGATTTTGGGTCAATGACCAAATCAACAAAGTTGTCAGGATTCTTTGGACAAAGAAAGGATTGTGTCCTTTTTCGCCGGATTAAACGTTTGAGATCCTTGATTCGTGGCATAGCTCCAGTAACAGCAGGTGACAATTTCCCACAAACATCCTTGATAATCTCTTGTGGATTTGCAGTGGATGTAGAAGCACGACACTTGACCTCTGCCACAGCTTTTTTAGATTCAATACATGCAATGTCTGGTACATGACAGTGACCAGTCTTTGTCACAACTTTCTCACCAGTGGTTTTCACACGGCCAGTACATCCAAGTTTCCAATATTGGGAACATTTCCAAAATTCACAATCATCCACCCTTTTCTCTAAACAGAAAATGAAACCATCTAGGACCAGTTGCTTCTTTCCTTTTCTGGACAGGACATACTCCATGTTTACACTACATAAAACAATGCAAAACATGATAATTAGTATCATATTAAAAGAATGAATAAACGAAATTATAAAGAAATCAGTCACACTAACCTAGCAATGTATCCACAAGCTCCAAAAGATAGCCCCAAGTATGCACAAGTAGCCACCAGAATGCTGCAACAGCAAAAAAACACACAATAAATAACTGTAACAAATATCACATATAAATACAAATATCATATATCATATATATCTAAAAAGTTGCAACTGTAACACTTACCTGACCGCTGCTGCAGTAAGGCTTGCAAATCCAATGGAGCTGACCTTCCAACTGCAAACTCCAACTCCAATAGATCAACTGAGCCCCAGAGCACACTGCAGTATATGCCCCGCCCTGCCACGCCCTGCCACGCCCTACCACACCCAACGATGTGCGGTAGCCGCGATGTGCGGGTGCCGCGATGTACAGGCCCTGGCGACACCCACTACCGCGATGTGTGTACACTTGGCACCCTTCCGATATTGAGACCGGCGATGTACAGACACCGCTTTGGTGGGCGCCCTTCATTGCGGCCGGACGACGTGGGTGACCACTGTATGACAGGGCTGGCATTTCGATGTACTGACACTGCTCACGATGTGCGGGCGCGACTATGTCCTGGCACGCGACCAAGTGGTGTGACGGCGACGTGACGACAGAGACACAGGTTCACACGATGTAGCGTTCACGGTCAGGGGACGGCTCGGGATGTGTGTCACGCGATGTGCATACGGGCGACGTGGGTGACTGGGCCATGTCATTCAACCGCGGACGAGGGGGACGGGCCACACGACATTGGGACAGACTTTGTAAGTTGTAGCGGTCTGCGTGCATTTCACACAGTCTGTGTGTTGGGGTCCACGATGTCGCGCCACATCGTTGTTGGGCCCCCTTTGTGATTGCAGGACGACGTGCATGACTGCCAGGTTCTACAAGTGGCATCACGAGGTTTTGCCACCGGCCACGATCTGCGGGTGCGACGTTGTTCTGGCAGACGGCATTGGGGTGTGACGGTGTGGTATGGGTACGGTGTCGTGTGCAGCCGATGTGATGGCTACGGTGTGGTGGCAGTTCTGTGTGGCTGTGGGGCGATGTAGGTGCGCTCGGTGTCATGTGGGTTGCCATTTTTTGCATGGGCATGCGGTATACCGGGTCACGATGTACGGCGCGACGATGTTGTTGTGTGGGATGTGGCTGTAGCTGGTGGCGAGATCGGGGTCACGCTTTGCAGTGGGCGGCGTGGTGGATGTCGCGGGATGCGTTTGCGCGCGATGTTGTGGCATGGCGATGTAGGGACCGGGATATTCGAACATCCGCACGGTTGGACTGACCACCTGGTCATTTTAGTGCAGCCTTCACAATCTGTATCCCCTGTTTTTATAGGCAGTTGATGGGACTTGGGCAGAAATGTGGCCTGTGCCGCCTGAACAAAAATGGGATCCTGGTAAAATGGCCTGCTTCCCCTCTACTCATTCCCATATCTGTGCAAATTGGGAGTGAACAAAGATAAAAATAAAAGAAAGTTAAATAAATGTAATATAAAACATAAGTGCAATGTTTCAATTGGTTGTCTTTGTAGCCCTAGATATGCATGCATAATATCACAGAGGATAATCCTGCAGTCTACAAGGTGATGGGTAGTGGGGACACAGCAAGGGTTTTTTGTATTGAAGCAATTCCTTTATTTGCTAGCGATGACCTGAAGCGAAAAGTGAGGACTTCCTACAGGTTTCTATTAGTGGGTCGGTCTTCACTACTGCATTAAAGCACATACACACTTGGGTTTGACCAGGCTCAGGTCAAATGTACTCGTCTATAATGTTTTTTAGCTGACTTTGACAGTTCATCAACTAGGATTTCATCCATGAATAAAGCTAAAAATGTTTAATGGTTATTCGAGCACTAAAGTGCCATGTGCATTTAAAATATTACAGTCTTTATAAAAATTAAATAATCTCGCAATTTCTGATATATTCGGTAAATTCATTAAAACAATATTTTGAGCATTAGAAAGCAATGTTTCAATCCATTTATACGTTGGCTTACATATTTTGAGCAATCACAGGTTAAATAAATAAACCGGACGGATGCACTCACAATACAATCACATAAAAAGAATTCAGTGCAATGACATAAATAATTAGCATAAAAGCCGAAACACAGGAATAGAAAGAAACAACATAATATGATAGAAGATGCTTGATTGATGTAATCAGGTAAGTGATCAATATTAGTTTATTTTTTTTAATTAAAATATAATTTTATTTTGTAAATTAATACAATAAAATAA
>JAWWME010000101.1:0-10961 GCA_035047425.1 Eurycea quadridigitata
GCCAGACCATAGCACTCTCTGATGCAAGAGACCAGCCAACAGGAAACAGTCTGCTTGGTCACTGCAGGACACAGGGTGAAGATAGTGCAGAAATAGCCTTTCTATGGTCAGGGTTAAGAGACCTAATTCCTTCGCTGATGATATGTCCTAGGTATTTTATCTCAGCTTGGCAGAACTGCAGTTTTGCCTTTGATGCCTTATGGCCCTTATTTGCAAGTGCAGTGAACCATTGAACTGTGTTTAGACATACAATTCATCTATATTTGAATAGAGCAACAAGTCATCCGCACAGATCAAAAGCTCACTATTGCCAGGTAGCAACATTTTTAACAGATATTTGTGCTGTAGATGAGGGAGTGTGTGATAGCTAGTGAGTATAGATGTGTGTATGGGAGTTTGGGAATCTTCCTTGAAAGTAGATTTGTTTGTGTTAGTCGTTACACTTTACATGGATGTAAGAAGTGCTTTTTAGGTGTCTGTTTGAGGCAGATCTGAGAGTGGTCTGCTGGGTCTCTAAGGACTTGGGCTTAATTTGCAGAGAGAGCAGACTTCAACAATACCGACGATCAATGAAAACTGAGGTAGGACTAACTTTGGCGGCCATGTAAACAGAGAGAACCTGCCTATCTTTAAGGATTACAGGAAAAGTATGCAAACTTACTTAAGTGACTCCAAGTAAAATCTACATCATTTGCAATAGTGATTTAAGATTGTTCCTGCGATATTCTCAGAAAGGCGAGGCGATCCAAATCAAAAGGGAGGTGGAGAGGTGAAGTGAGGAGGAAGGGAGAGGAGAGGTAGTAAAGAGTACGGAGAGTACGTAGTGTTACAATAGGGAGAGCATGGAGAAGCCACCCCTTTGAAAGCATACACAACCATTTTCAAAATTAATAATACACCCCCCTCCTGCCTAATGCTCTAACCCACCCACGCCCTCCCAGCTCACGCTGTACGCTCATTGTTAGGAAGAGGGTTAGTAAAACCATGCACTACGGCCCACTCACCTTGCTGCCACAATTAACCATTGCTGACGAAGAAGCATGTAAGGCAGTAACCATTTGTATGATTTAGGCCCTAAACGGAATCGAGACAAGACTATAAGTATATAACCCACTCTATCGAACACCTTTTCCGCGTCTAAGGTGGCAGTGATAGATGGATGTAGTTTATTTTCTTGTGGGGACATTGTATTTAGGAGTAGCTGCATGGTATCTTTTGAATATCCTGACGGCGGAGCAGATTAGCAGAAGAGGATTCTTCTATTACATTGTAACTGGAATCTCTGTAGGACTTCGCTTCCGTAGCTCCTGATCTGAGCATTTCTGGTGGCCCCTGAAACCGACAGTCACACACATAAAACTCTCTAATCTTGAATATGTTTGCTGGGTGCTTCCGCCCGATACGGCTGCGAGAGGCTTGGTATTGCAAAGGCATGAGCCCAAATTACTTTAGCCAAAATGCTTCAGACCTATGTTTTTGTTTCCAACATCAGCTGGCACCTAAATCCAAAAGGCTCAGGGCCCGATTATGAATATTGGCGGAGGGCCAATAGTGGCAGGAACCCCGCCACTATTGGGCCTCCATCAATTTTCTGACCGGGCTGACGTATTATGAATTCTAGCGCACCCTCCGCTAGAATTCATATACGTTGGCATTATGTTTTATCTGGCGGACTTCGCCAGAAAAAACATGCAGTGGGCTCCTCATATTGTGGTGGGCTCCCGCCATATCATGTTTATCTGGCAGAGTCAGCCTGATAGCATGGCGGCTCGTCCAGAAAAACCAAAACATGGTACCGACTGGCGGAGCCATCATAAGCAGGCGGCCCAACTGGTTTTGACGCTCTCGTCTCTGCTTGTCTTTAATTAACATACAAAAACAGCCTGACCTGGCTGACAAGTAAGGCTCACCTTTGAACTAGTGCACACAAAAACAAGTTTCTTTTGTAGAGCATTAGATCTGGCATAGGACTCCTAGATGGCGTTTGTGCTCCTAAATTGAGCGCTGTTGAGTTCTAGCAGGTGTCCGCTATGCTACGAGTCTGCTGAGACTGCTTTCACCGTGTGTGTGGACCGGTTGCCAATGCCTGTTAATATTTGTACCTGTAGCCCGTATATACCCCTTGTACCTGCTACTTGCGCCTTCCCCCACTTCCATAAGTAATCACCACGCAGGACCATATCTTTGAAGTCAGCTCCCTCCGCACACCTGGCCAGAATTAAGAGAACGCTATTATAAATGCTACCACTGCACAGTGGGGTGGTCAGACGTCACTGTAGTTAGTTAAGTTGTGGCCATTAATGCGGGCGAGTCTGCGTGTCAGCGAACGCCAAGGATCTCGTTAATGGGATTGCGGTCGAATCGTTGGATTGATTTTACGGGTCTTGACAGGGCTTCTTTAGCCGGGGAATCCCTACATCCATGGGACAAGGCTTCCTTGCGCACAAATGAGTTATTATCATTTTGGTGGAGACCACCAGAATTATAATAACATATATTTTCTTTACAAGATAAGATGCAGAACTTTTTGAAAGTGGCGGATGCCAGCCATCCACCACTTTCTCATTAATTGCGGGCACCGTAAATAATGATAAGTGTACAAGACTAAAGACCTTACAATACCTCAGCTGGTTAAATGATAAACATAGGCCAGCCAATACCTCTGAAGGCTTCTGGTAAACGTACAAGCAGGGCGTTGTTGCAGAAATCGCAGTGGGGCTGGAATAAAGGTTGAGGTACATGCCTATTGAATTAACTTATTTTACTTTTATTAAGTGCACCCTAATCCGTGGGTAGCGGGATGCTGTACATTTAAAATATCATATGCATCCAAGAGAAATACAGTTCTGCGGCACCGGGGTATACTGTTACAATCCGATAGTCTTTGCAGACCTATGATTACTGGGCAGTCAAACGTTACATGCATGTCTGAAAAGCCAAGTTATTCATTTGCGAAGAAAAAAAAGAACATATTAGAGGCTGCCCATTGGATAACGAGCCGTGAGTTCCAGAAGAGCGGACCAGCGATTGAAAAGGCTAGGTTTTGGGTCTTGGTTTTTTGCCTTGGGGATAATCAGGAGAAATGTGTTGCGTCCACTTGTTGTACGGGGACTCCCAGCCATGCTCAGTGCGTCGGCCAAGTAAGAGGGGCGGTTCTGGTATAAGGCGGCAAACAGCATGCAGCCCAACGAGAATTCAGGAATGGCCGTATCCGTAACGGTGGTCTTGCAACGAGTTTAAGGGCGGCCTGATATGATCACTTTAATAACTTTAGCAGCAAAGGGGAAAGCACCTCTTCGAGACCGTTGGACATTTCTGGAAGTGCCAACAAGTTTGGCATTGCCCCTATGGATGGTGAGGGATTGGACAGTCGATCTGAACATGCCAGCTGGAACGAAAAGTGCAATTCTCTATAAAGTCTGAAGATTGGCCAGCCAAGACTTTTTCTGGAGACAAAAAGCTATTGTGAAGTCAACATCTACTAAATACCCTAGGGATTGAGCTGTGTTGGGGCGAATGCCATCGCGTGCAAGGATGGACTGCCACGGCGTGGTAGGGTTGAGGCAGAGTGGGGGGTTCACATTTTCGGAACTTACAGTGTTGGATTTAGGGTGAGCAGCGGCCATCCACTTTAATGGCCGATAGACAGATTTTGAATCTCTGTGTGTGTTCTGTAAAAATTAGATCTGTAGGTCCAGCTGGGAGTCATCTGTGTACTGGTGCATAATGACGTTTCAGGGGGCTAGGGTGTATCCCAGAGGCTATATATATATATACATACATACATATATACATACATATATATACATGCTGAAGAGAAGATGCAAAAAAATGGCGTCCTGTGGGACACCACACTGACTGAACGGGGAGGGTTGAGGAACTCTATAACTGTTTCACTACGTCTGGTTGGGAACGAATAAAACCAATTAAAAGTCTGCAGTGTCTACTAAACGAAGGGATATGGTACACATGGCAAAAGTGTCTTTTCTTACAACCGAGTTGTTTAAGTAGAAGTAGGTCGGTGCTGCGTTCCTTCGCATGACATTAATTTGACAATATGTCGGTAGGTCAAGTTAGCATCAGTTATGCTGAACTGCAAACCGAAAATGATAACGCTCTTAAAATATAAGCATGTTAAAGTGCAGCAGCATTGAGAAGGTGCATTAATACATCAATAAACATTTCCCAATTCCTGACAAAAATGCGATCAAAAGAAACGAGTTTGGCAACTGCTGGCTGTATGTGATGTTATTGATTTACAACAGATGCAGCAAAACAGATAATACACAAAGACTATAAATGCACCCATTAATTTCTAAGAGCAACAGGCAGCAGAAAGGCATCAAGGCTGGCACACGTAGGTTTTGTTGGGGTGGTTGTGGAGGGGAGGAAGGAGGCAAGAGGCCCACCCACCCTCCTCCCGTTACTGTTTTGTTGTTCGCCTCCACTCCACTCCCCTCGTTCAAGTGCCCAATTAACAACGTAGCCCGCAGTTGCCAAACTCGTCAAAGTATTGGCATTACCAATGCTTGTTTTCTTGGCTGACCCTTCAGTGCGAAGTCTTTTAATATCACTTTAAACTTAGTGAAAATGAAACCAATTATTTGCTGCACAGGGCGCCTGCCTGCAAGATCTAACAGCCATCGTATATTTATAGCGCCATAAAACACAGAGAAAGGGCCCGCGGTCACGGCAAATGCTTCTACAGTGAAAGGATCCTCAGGCGGAGGGAGAGGGCAAGAAAGGCCGGGTCTAGAAAGGCGCTGCTGCCGCCGGCGCCATTGGGCATTTCAGTGTGGGAACTTGGAAGGCGTCAGAGTGGGACAGCGCAGGAGTGTTGCAGACACAAAGCATAAAAAAATACGTGCTGCATGCACGCGCGCCAGAATATACTCACCAATGCGGGTGGGTGTCCTCTGCCGGGGTCTGGGTCGGCTGGGACGCTCCCCTGACTGTCCTCCTCGGTGCGGTGCCATTGATGCCCATAAAATGGAGCTCGAGCCGCCGGAAGAAGAAACTGCCCGGGCACAGTTTAAAGATCTGTGCCCGCTGCTGATTGGCCAAAGCAGCTAGAGGCACGTAGGTCTGACGTGGTGCGTCATGACTGACGAGTTGGCAGTGGCAGCACAGTGTGAGAAAACTGCAGTGAGTGCACAAAGTTAAACGAGCACTAGCAATGGCAAATACTTTGATGAGTTTTGCAAGTGCTGGCTGTGTATGATGCTATTTTTGATTGACATGAGACAATCGTACTAGAATGAAAATGTTGAGCAAAAATTTAGTAATTGAGACATTTTTGAGGGTTTATATAATGACGCCTGGGTGCATGAGAGGAGGTGTGCTGGCGAGGTAAGGGTGCATAAGAGGTGTGCTGGCGAGGTATGTGTGCATGGGAGGTGGTGTGCTGGCGAGGTAAGGGTGCATGAGAGGTGTGCAGGCATGTTATGGGTGCATGGGTGGAGGTGTGCAGGCGTGTTTTGGGTGCATGGGAGGAGGTATGCAGGCGAGGTATGGGTGGAGGTGTGCAGGCGTGTTATGGGTGCATGGGAAGAGGTGTGCAGGCGTGTCATGGGTGCATGGGAGGAGGTGTGCTGGCGAGGTAAGGGTGCATGACAGGAGGTGTGCTGGCGAGGTATGTGTGCATGGGACGAGGTATGCTGGTAAGGTAAGGGTGCATGAGAGGAGGTGTGCAGGTGAGGTATGGGTGCATGGGAGGAGGTGTGCTGGTAAGGTAAGGGTGCATGAGAGGAGGTGTGCAGGCGAGGTATGGGTATATGGGAGGAGGTATGCAGGTGAGGTATGGGTGCATGGGAGGAGGTGTGCAGGCGAGGTAGGGGTGCATGGGAGGAGGTGTGCAGGCGAGGTATGAGGGCATGGGAGGAGGCGTGCTGCGAGGTATTGGTGCATGGAAAGAGGTGTGCAGGTGCGTTATGGAATGCTCTTAAAGTTATCGGCGGGTCCTCTCATAATCATCCCCAAATCATCAAGGGCAAAGATTTGATGCTCTTGAAGTAATCGGCAAGTCATCCTAAAATCATCAGGAACAAAGAGTTTTCTAAAACAGAGATGACGTTGGTGTAATCAGCAAGTCATCTTAAGCTCATCCCCAAATCATCACCCACTATTCTGAGAATTTGCTGATGACTCCAAGAGCGTGATGATGTCTGATCGCATGGGAATGACTTCTAATGTAGTTCGATGATCATCGGATGACTCTAGGATGGTCTCTAAAGGCATCCTTTTACACCAGGGTATGCTCATCAAACCACCCATACAAAAGTACAAGAAAGGGCATGCTGGAACATAAAATGTATTTTAGCTCTGAAGTGCCTCAAAGCACTCCGTAGCCTGCCAACTGCCACAGAACGGTGTCGAGATTTTTTTTCCACGCTGTCAGTTTGTTTAAAATAAAATGTGACCTCTCCACATCAGAGTCGTATGCTTGCTTGGTTGGTGGAATCTACATGGGATTCAGCCAAAGACATTCCTTTCGGCATAAAAAGAGCATCTGTGTTAGTCGGTTACAGCGCCTGTTAGCATACTTAATTCATTTGAAGAGGAAGCACTAGACATGAATGGAGGGGGCAATTCCCAGCGCTGTGAGAAGACGGCTTCATGCATGGCTGCCCACCGCTATCAGTGAACGGCCGGCCGGCGGGTGACTCCCACCCACCACTATTGAATAACCAAGTACTTAAATCTCCCCAATAGCACATTTTTACCTTAATCTCGGAAGGGCTGCTCGGAATTTCGGAAGCACTGCTCCATTCTCGGTCTGCCCGTGCTGCCAAAAAAGATGAATGGCTCTAACGAGGGGGCACGCCTACTTTTTCAGTGGCTTCACGCCACACGAGGCACATCCGGTCGTAAGGCGCTATGCTTTCTTGCAGCGCTTTACGGCCGGATATACTTCCTACAGTATTGGCTTATTTGCATGTATGAAAGAGAACGTTCTACAGGTAAATCATGTGCATTTGCCCTTTTAAAATAGCTTATAAAAGGTAGTTCTGCAGCAAAGTTCGGGATCAAAACTATGTTTTGTAACTTATATTTGCATTAGCATGCATCTAGTTAAAGGGACAATTTGCCCAACACTTTCAGTTTTTATTTTTGGTGTTCATAGATGGATGCAATTTCCCTTTTTAGTTTTAAATCATACTGCTTTTCTGTGCTTCATTTTCTTCCCTGGCTGCATCACTTTAAAACTGTTTATACAATCCCTGTATGCCACATTATATTTTTATTCTTTTGGCACATACGCATACTAGTGCGCATGCACCAGAAAACGTACCGCCCGTATCTGTATCTTCATTCCACCACCTCCAAGTAAATCTGGGATCGTCATTTTATCATTTATATTTTTCTTTAAAACTTGTTATGACTTGTCATACATAATTACATAATCAGAAACTATCCTCATCATTTACACTGTTCTGTACTGGGATAATCTATTGTAGTTCTATGTAGATATATGCTGTATGTTTTTTGATAGGGATCGAGATAGCGTTCTTTATTTGTCTCCTTGCATCATTTTGATAGCCAAGGATTACCTTAATCTCAAAGTCAAGATAGTATTGGCGTTAGCAATGAGATGAATCAGCACTCTCCTATCACGATGTTAGCGCAATGTTATGCAAAAATATATGCTATTTGCCTAACGGATAATACTGCGTCAGTAGTTTTTTGGTAGTCAGTTTTAAGATGGTGCCGTCAAACGGCAGGGTAGAAAACTTTTGAGTGATGCTCTGGGGCTGAGCGTGGGGTGCGGTGTGTATGATGCACACCATGCTGTGTTTTGGTAGGAGTTAAGGGGATGCCGTGCACGCTGCTAAGAGTACGGGATGTAAGGACCTAAGGAAGTGAGGATGTAAGGTTTGTCTCAAGTGTGGTGTCACTAATCTGAGTATGATAACTATGATTAATAACTGTGTAGTGTGTATGATGTCACTAATCTGAATAAGATAAGTATGATGAGTAACTGTGTAGGGGAAGGGCGTATGGGCTATGGGATGATCGGGGAGGGAGCTTAAACATAGCATAACGGAGTGACTGGAAGCTGATGGGGCTAAGGTGGGAGCGCACAGATGCCCAAGGGTTTGTTTGCACTATACAAGTGCTGATTATTATTATTATTAGTTGATCTCCCCTGCTCCCACCCTCCTCGAACCCTCCGCCCCTTACTGTGTTGGTCTCCCCCACCCCCACCCCCCTTCTATTAACCCCTTAATTGCTAAGGGTTTTCCACCCCCCCCCCCCAGTGCTAAGCCTTTTTTGGCTGTTTTGCATTGTGCCCGGTCAGAGACCTGTAACTTTTGATTGGCCAATCAACGCCTTTTTTGTCTTCTTTTCTTCTCACAAGATGGCCTATCTAATGGCATCAAAATGTTTTGAATCGCACATGGCCTGCATCAGATATTTGCAAAAATGTGCACAAATTTGTTTTTTTCCAGAAAATGCAAAAAAAGCAGAAAACAAATCTGTATACTTTCGGTTCTGTGAAAGCGATCCGCGAATGGTTTGCATTTCTGAAATGGCCATTTTCTCAGTCACGCACAGTTTGCTACCCAAAACGCCCGATGGCAGGCAGAATAATTGTGAGAAGATAAACAGAACTGTACAGAGTTTTGCACAAAATATAAAATAATAGTGACCTAAAGTGCCGTCATCCACGCAAGGCACCCCACACAGTGTTGCCCTACTCCCGCCTATAAAATTGGTACCTCCCTTGAGTGGCTGCTCCCAAACCACAGGCATGCGGAGGTTGCAAAGCGCGACATGCTCACTTTGAGTAAAACAAGCACATACAAACAGATACACACACACAATCAAACACACACTCAAACACTAACATACTTAAACACACACTCACACAATAACATACTCAAACACACGCCCTCACACAAACACACACACACTCAAACCATGCACACACAAAAACACACACTTACACTCATATACATATATAGACACAGATACACACACAAACACAAATTGAAAAGGGTGCAGAGATGCAGCTCTGCTGCCGGTCGCCCTGCTCTGCCATTCCTCGAGCACGCACGAGGAATTTGCTTTTTGTAATGAGGCAAAGAAATGCATCTGAATAAAACTTTATTCCTCCATTAATTTGCCTGTTTCTTTCATTCCACTGCTGTGATCTGTAATCCATATATATGGGTATTTTTGTTTCATTTACTGCAGTATTAATCACAGACAACAGTACCTAATGAAGCATTACTGTAGTAAAGAAGCTAATACTGCAGAATATATTGTATACATTTAAAATACTACAGTTTCTACTATGGGACACCACAAAATGGTAGTCAATACTACAGTATGTACTGCTCACTAATGTAAATTCTACAGTAAAAAGACAAAACTGCAGTATTTTCTGACCAAAACTGTAGATTAGTTCAAATTACTGTAGTACACTGCAGTGTACTATAGAATTTACTGTGGTATACTGTAGACTTTTTTTATAAGGGGAGGATCACTGAGGGACTCGGTACAATGAGACGAACCCTCAAAATGCTGGACAGCTGCCACCTGCAACACCCCTCCCCCACCAGGAAATGCACCCCCTGCTGAGGGGTCCCTGGGGGCTGGGTGCACTGCGGGCCTGGGGGCTCCTAGGGTGGTGGGGGTGGGTGCAGGGCGCTATTTTGCTGCTGATATTATAGCTCCTCACCCAGCTCCTAAGCGCTGCAGGTGCTCAGGGCGCGGGGTGCACTGTGGACCCATAGAGTGGTGGGGTGGGTGCAGGGCGCAATTTTTTCTTGTGCTGTTGATATTATAGCTCCTCACCCAGCTCCTAAGCGCTGCTGGTGCTCAGGAACATCACTCATTCGTGGGCCCTAACTCTGGAAGCGGATGGAATAACTTTGCTGCACTGAGCATGCGCCGGTGAGGATCCTGCTAAGAACCCGCATGTAAAGAAGCCCCCCCCCCCGCAGCAGAGGCCCAGCGGCGTTAGGGTGGCCGGATTGGGCTACTTGGCGCACAATTGGGCTGTGTCTCTTGGGCGCTTTGGGCTCCTTTTGAGGGAAGGGCCAATCGCCGTCGTTGCTAGACGCCGAGGCTGCTTCCGGCCTCGCAGCGACGCAGGCCGGAAGCAGCCCACCTGTCGGCACGCATTTCCTCTTCCGGTCTGAGGGCGCTTTGTTTATGTTCTGCTCCCAAATTGGGATTGTCTATACATTGATTGTGTAATTGCTCTGCTCCGGGCTGACTCGGGGCCTGGGTGAGCTTGCCGCTGCCGCCGCCGCCATTTTGAGCCCCCGGCTGCCAGGCGCGTGCTTCTCGGCGCACGGAAATGTATTCGCCCTGAAATGTGCACACATTGCGAGCGAGAGGTGTGTGTTTGATTTCTTTTGGTGTTCTTGGTTGTAACCATAATTTATTATCTGTTGTAGCCGTGACGTCAGTCTGTACTGGAGATAGTTAGATGTGTGCTGAAATAGATATTGCAAATCTGAGTCAGTGGGTAGTTTTGGGATTTGAAAATCAGGCAATAATTCAACTTTCCCTTCTATCACGCCCTTTAACTACATGGAACAGTGTTAGGGTACCCAAAGAAGTTGCCATGTCTAGAACAATTTTTACATTTGCCAAGATTGGTACACTCCATGGCGAGTATTAGCTATGCACGTATATGTTAGCCTGGTGCTGACTAGACATTTATCATTAAATAGGACAGCAGTTGAATCTAGCACATCAGACACACTCACAGTAACCTTACACACATTAACATCACTAACTGAGTGCTGCACACCAGATGATATTTCCTGAGCTTGTGAAATAAATGGGTGCCTGGGCACAAATAATGCCGGTCAGATAGCACAACGAGTAGACCACTCGTCCTGTCCATCTATGCACAGCCCTGCTCTGGTGGGGGTTCAGATCCCGTCAGGGATGACTCAGCCCTTCATCCTTCCGAGGTTGATAAATTGAGTACCACGCAGTGG
>JAWWME010000102.1:0-10961 GCA_035047425.1 Eurycea quadridigitata
TTCCACAGCCTAGGGGCAATACAATCAAACATGGATGCCCTGGTGGTCTGGAGATTACATCTGGGCTGAGCCAGCCGAACCTCTGACGAATTCCGGAGAGACCTTGTGGAGGAGGCCATTGGAATCCGCTTTAATAAGTATGTCGGGGCGACCCCCATCAGACACTTGTGGGCTAGGGACACAATTTTATGGTTAATCCGATGTTTAAAAGGCAACCAATGACGGTCCCTCCTAGCGGAACCAGCGGGATCTTGCCTCCCAATGTGTCTAATAGCTTTGTTCTGAACGACCTGCAGGTCGTACAGGTTACTCTTAGACGTGCCCGCCAGGAGACTATTACAATAGTCCAGCCTAGAGAGCACCAGGGCCCGGGCTAAGTGCGCAGAGTTGTCCTCCGACAGGAATGGTCGAAGGTGCCGCAGGAGTTTGCAAACGTGAGCACAGCTTGACTTAAGATGCTTCACTTGAGCCTGCATATTCAAAATAGCATCAAGATAGATGCCCACGGTCTTCACCGTTGACACCCCTGGAATACTGCAGCTGGCAATAGTGAACTAATTATATGAGAACAGGAGTTTGTTTAGCCTTAGAGCAGAGCCCAAGATAAGCAGCTCCATCTTGTTATCGTTTAGCTGTTACACCACACTTACGCCACACACTCTGAGCCCCGCACGCGAACACCAAATGGGACACACGCAGGGAACACGTGCAGGGGACACGCGCAGGGGACACGCGCAGGGGACGCCGAACAACACGTAAGCTCTAAACACGCGCAGGGGACACCTTCAGGGTCCTCCAGCCGCGAGGCTATAAATAGCCCCCACGAACGCCAAACGGCGCTTCGTCAACTTTGCATACACGACAGGCCCACTCAGCCCTCGCTCCCTACGCGCTGCCGAGGCGCTCACCAAATCGACACCCCATCTCGTCTGGTCAACTCCCCCTAGCCAGGATCGAGCACGCTCGCAAGGCGCTCACTCACCCGGTCTCCTCCCGACCTACGGAGGCTCCATCATCCGCGGCAGGCTCTGCTTCGCCAGAGCCCCCGGGCAACGCTGCAGCGTCGACAGGAGGTGAGTCGTGAAGCTAGACTCACACCTCCTTCCCCAAACAGATCAGTCTTACACTTCCCCTTCCCGGGGATCCCAGTCTCCACGGCGACGGCTCGCCTCTCTACACCCCTCCAGTGGCTGTCAACTGAAACTGCACTCTCCCAGCCAGAGCCTGTAAGCCAACCCCAACAGGGAAAACCCAGAAACCTATTGACACCTTCACATAGTCTAGGCTCCACTAATCCCAATCCTTCTCACCTGCAGGGAACCACCCTCTGGAGCTGAAGCCTGAACTCCACCACCACCGTACACACAGCCTGGCGCCGCCTTTTCCAAGTGAGCACACTTCACTTCCTGAACTAGGAACCAGCATTAATATAAACCTTTACCTCTCCTGATAAGCTACTCACCGAACCCTCTTGTCTTCCAGCTCCTCCTCCCTTGACGTCTCCATCCTGGACACGCACCGGGGCCAATCAAGAAGACCCTCCTGTGACAAGGGACCACAGACCCGAAGACAGACTCCCACTCATCCCCCTGGCGGCGCCAGCCTCCCCAGACCTTCCCAGATAGTCTGGGGTGGCGGACCTCGCTAAATCTCGCCCTTCACCAACCTCAACTCTCCAGGTCAACCCAGCAGACAGGTTAGTGAATCTTTACCTCCTCAATCTGTGACATTGTTGACGAAGCCATAAGCTTGCTCCGTTGATCATGGATGAGGTGCTAAAGAAGCTGGAGGAAATTCAGAGAGAGAATAAAAACATAAGCACCCGCTTGAGGGCGCTAGAGATTGAGAGGGGAAGACTCCCTGTTGAGTCCCATTCAGGGAGCTCGGACCCTCAGGATTCTGAGGGGGAGTATGGGGAAATCCCCAGCTTGACTCCTCGCCGACTAGAATCCTCTCCCCGAAAGGTCAAGCCCCCCAAGTCCAGTTTGAAGCTTACTCCCCCGGATAAATTCTCGGGCGATTCACGCCTTTGCAGACAGTTTTTGATGCAATGCTCCCTTCACTTTCTTGGGAAACCCAGTCAGTTTGTTACAGACAGGGCTAAAGTTTTATTTGTAATCTCAAATCTTACTGGAGAAGCCCAAAATTGGGCGACTCCACTGGTTGAGGGTCTCAGCCCTTGGCTTGATGACTATGATGAGTTCATCCAACAGTTTAAGAGAGTGTTTGAGAGAAGATACGCCAAGCAAGCCCTTAGCTCCGAGTTCTTGAATTTTAGGCAGGGGTCTCGAGATTTAACCTCATATCTAAACAAATTTCAACAACTGAGTGCTGAATTGAACTGGAATGAGGCTACTAGGTATTCCATATTCCTCCAGGGCCTAAGGGACGACGTAAAGGACCTACTTTACTCCGTTTTCCCTCTCCCTGAATCTTTGCACGAATTAATAGATCTAACACTACAGGTAGACCACAGGTTAAAAGAACGTCGCTATGAAAGTTTCAGAGGTCTCCCCAGGAGGCCCCCTCCTACGGTCCAGCCTCAGCTTAATAAGCCGTCGACTGCAAAGTCTGAACCAGGTCTCACAGGACCCCCAACCTTAGAAACCAAGAAGCCTGCAGGGGGTCCGCGCCCCCGCCTCACCGAGGAAGAGAAGGCTAGGCGACGCAAGGAAGGTTTGTGCCTATACTGCGGTCGCTCAGGCCACTCTGTCCAAAACTGCAAGCTGATTAAAAACCCCACAACTCCCGCAGAGAACCTCTCAGTTGCTGTCTCAGATCAAACTCCTCCCTCAGTTGAACCCAAAGAGGAAAACTCAGAGGCCCAACAGGCTTAGGGGAACCTAGGTTGGGCCGAGTTAAGATTCCTCTCCCCAAAATTCACTTTGAAGCTGAACCCTTACTCCAGTTAAAGCCCAAGAACAGTGGGAACCAGCTTTTCATCATACTGTCGGTAACTTTTCCCACCATAAGCGCCAACTCCCCGTACCCCCTTTTGGTGGATTCGGGAGCACCAGGCTGTTACATGGACAGCAACTTTGCCTCCCAAAACAACTTTCCTACCGTTCCCAGAGAATCCCCAGAGACTCTACGGTCCATCGACGGTTCAGTCCTTTCCTGTGGACCCATTATTCAAACCACTTCCCCAATCTTGATGTGTACGGGGACTCACTGCGAGGAGATCAAGTTCGACTTAATAACCTCCCCCCATCATCCCATTATCGTAGGAATGGCTTGGTTAGAGGTGCACAACCCAAACATAAATTGGAGAGCAAAAACCTTACTCTTCTCCTCCACTGAGTGCCAGAATTGCCTATTCTTAACTCATAAGAAGCAACCCCCCGTCACCGAGTTAGAATCAAACCAACAGAGGGAGTTAATTTCCTCAGCCTTAACCGGCCTCCCCGAACAATACAAATCCTTTGAGGATGTTTTCTCCGCCAAAGAGGCAGACAAACTACCCCCACATCGACCCTATGACTGCCCCATCGATTTGATCCCAAACTCTCCTATTCCCCATGGGAAGATCTATTCTCTCTCCCCCTCTGAAGAGGTGGAGCTAAAGAATTATTTATCTGAAAACCTCAAGAAAGGTTTCATAAGACCTTCAAAGTCACCGGCGGGGGCTCCGATTTTCTTTGTTCCCAAGAAGACCGGAGAACTCCGCCCCTGCATCGACTATGGGGAATTGAACGAAGTGACTGTTAAAAACAGGTACCCCCTTCCCTTAATACCAGATTTGCTAGATTATGTCAAGGAGGCCAAATGGTTCACTAAGTTAGATCTGAGGGGGGCATACAACCTTATAAGAATTCGTCCTGGGGATGAGTGGAAGACGGCGTTTAAGTGCAAGTTTGGGCACTTTGAATATCTAGTCATGCCCTTCGGCCTCACCAACGCGCCCGCCGCCTTCCAGTTCTTTATCACAGACATCTTCCAGGACCTTATAGGGTTGTACCTTGCCATCTACTTAGATGACATTTTGATTTTTTCCCCGTCCTTAGACCTCCACATCACCCATGTACGCGAGGTTCTATCTAGACTACGAGCTAACTCCCTCTACGCTAAGTTGAGCAAATGCGAATTTCACTCGCAAAAGGTCACATACCTAGGTTACATCCTACGCCCAGGGAGGGTGGAAATGGACCCGGAAAAGGTTTCAGCGGTTCTCTCCTGGGAACCCCCCAATTCAGTCAAGGGTGTCCAAAAGTTTCTTGGGTTCGCCAATTTCTACCGGCGTTTTATCCACAACTTTTCAGCCTTGGTCGCCCCCATCTCAAAATTGACACGCAAGAACGAACCTTTCGTGTGGGGGAAACCCCAACAAGACTCATTTCAAGAACTAAAATCCAGATTCTGCTCCGCCCCTGTACTCGCCCAACCTAACCCTGACTTAAATTACATCGTAGAGGCTGATGCCTCAGAAGAAGCGTTAGGTGCGGTTCTCTCCCAGAGGGGGTCTGACGGGATACTCCGTCCCGTGGCATATCACTCACGCAAACTTACCTCCCCCGAGAGGAATTACACCATACTTGAAAAAGAACTATTAGCTATCAAAGACGCCTTCCAGCACTGGAGGCATTATCTGGAAGGGGTTAAGGAAACGATAGAGGTCTGGTCTGACCACAAAAATTTACTTTACTTAAAAAAGGCCAGGTGCCAAGGCCCTAGACATGCTAGGTGGTCCCTCTTTTTCTCCCGTTTCAATTTTAAAATTTCCTACAGACCAGGGTCGTCTAATGGCAAGGCGGACGCCCTGTCCCGAATTGGCTTTAAGGAGAACCCAAAACTAGATTACTCCGAGACCTATATCCTACCTCCGGATTCAGTAGTTTCTCAGGTGGAATCGCTCCCGGAAGACCTAGTATCCAAACTTAAGACTTTTGCTTTATCCCAAGAAGCCTCCAGGCTTTTAGCCTCTAGCCCCGATTTTTCTCTAGACGCTCTAGGGTTTTTAAACTTTAAACAAAAGATCTTCGTACCCCAATCCTTAGTCGAAGACCTCTTAGTGGTCTTCCACAATTCTATCTACTCAGGCCACCCTGGTCCAGCCGTGACTAGAGAAAAAATTGAGAGAAGTTTCTGGTGGTCGTCTCTGCCATCAGACGTCCAAACTTTTGCCCAAAAATGCCCCACCTGCGCCCGAGTGAAGCCCTCCAGGGGAAAACCCTATGGCCTGCTCAGTCCCATCGAGGTCCCTAAAAGACCCTGGGAGAAGATTAGCATGGATTTCATTACCGACCTCCCTAGCAGCTATGGGTACACCATAATTTGGGTAGTGGTAGATTACTTCACAAAAGTAGCTCACATGGTTCCCCTACGTAGACTTCCCTCTGCCTCCACCTTGTTGGACCTCTTTATTACTCATGTCGTAAGGTTACACGGACTTCCCCTCCAGATCATCTCAGACCGTGGGAGCCAATTTGTCGCCAACGTTTGGCGCCAAGTCCTGAAGTCTTGGGGGGTCTCTACCAAATTGTCCACAGCCTATCACCCGCAAACGGACGGACAGTCCGAACGCCTAAACCAGTCCCTAGAGCAGTACCTCCGCTGCTACGTTACAGACTCCGGTAGCAACTGGAGTAAACTCCTACCCACAGCAGAGTTCGCATACAACAATCACTACCACGAGACTATAAGGATGTCCCCTTTCAAAGCCTTATACGGTCTCCACCCCAGAATGGTCCCCTTCCTCCCTCGACCCAAAACAGACACTGATACCAATACATTACCCGAATGGGTCTCTAAACTAGGCGACAACATGTCCAAAGTTTCATCAAATGCCTTGCAATCCCAAACAAGATATTCAATTAATGCCAACAAACACCGCCGACCCCCTCCCCCTCTCAATGAGCAGGACTGGGTCTGGCTCAACTCCAAACATATCAAATCAAACATCCCCTCCCACAAACTCAAACCTAAATACCTAGGCCCTTTTCAAATATCAAAAAAGATTTCTGACGTCGTCTTCCAGCTAAAACTCCCCTCAAAATGGAAAATACACCCTGTCTTTCATGTTTCCCTCCTTAAGCCTGCCAAACACTTAGAAAAAAGACATTGAAGGGTGTTCGGGGGGGGAAGTGTTACACTACACCTCATTACGCCACAGTATCAGACACACGCGCACAGAAACACGCAGAGGCCACGCGCAGGAGAAGAGGACACACACACGCGGGGGACACACACGCGCGGAGGACACGCGCACAGAAACACGCAGAGGACACGCGCAGGAGACGCCGAAGGCGCCCTCGTGCCGCAAAGCTATAAATAGCCCCCACGAACGCCAACCGGCGCTTCGTCAACCTTGCACGCACGACAGGCCCACTCAACCCTCGCTCTCTACGTTCTCACCAAACCGACACCCCGTCAACTTCCCCCTCTCCAAGACCGAGCGCGCTCACGAGGCGCTCACTCACCCGGTGTCCTCCCGACCTACGGAGGTCCTCTCACCCGCGGCAGTCTCTGTTTCGCCAGAGTCCCCGGGCAACGCTGCAGCGTCGACAGGAGGTGAGTCGTGAAGCTAGACTCACATCTCCTTCCCAAAACTGAACAGCCTTACACTACCCTTCCCCGGGGACCCCTGTCTCCACGGCGACGTCTCGCCTCTCTACACCCCTCCAGTGGCTGTCACCTGGAACTACACTCTCTCAGCCAGAGCCTGTAAGCAAACCCCAACAGGGAAAGCCCAGAAACCTTTTGACACCTTCACATAGACTCAACCCCTCTAATCCCAATCCTGTCTCACCTGCAGGGAATCACTCTCTGAAGCAGAAGCCTGGACCCCACCGCCACCGTACCCACAGCCTGGCGCCGCCTCTTCCAAGTGAGCCCACTTCCTGAACTTCAATAAAAACCAACATTAATATCAACCCTTACCTCTCCTGATAAGGTACTTATCGAACCCTCTTGTCTTCCAGCTCCTCCTCCCTTGACGTCTCCATCCTGGGCACGCACCGGGGCCATTCAAGAAGACCCTCCTGTGACAAGGGACCACAGACCCGAAGACAGACCCCCACTCATCCCCTGGCGGCGCCAGCCTCCCCAGACCTTCTCAGATAGTCTGGGGTGGCAGACCTCGCTAAATCTCGCCCTTCGCCAACCTCAGCTCTCCCGATCAACCCAGCAAACAGGTTAGTGAATCTTTGTCTCCTCAATCTGTGACATTGTTGACGAAGCCATAAGCTTGCTCCGTTGATCATGGATGAGGTGCTAAAGAAGCTGGAGGAAATTCAGAGAGAGAATAAAAACATAAGCACCCGCTTGAGGGCGCTAGAGATTGAGAGGGGAAGACTCCCTGTTGAGTCCCATTCAGGGAGCTCGGACCCTCAGGATTCTGAGGGGGAGTATGGGGAAATCCCCAGCTTGACTCCTCGCCGACTAGAATCCTCTCCCCGAAAGGTCAAGCCCCCCAAGTCCAGTTTGAAGCTTACTCCCCCGGATAAATTCTCGGGCGATTCACGCCTTTGCAGACAGTTTTTGATGCAATGCTCCCTTCACTTTCTTGGGAAACCCAGTCAGTTTGTTACAGACAGGGCTAAAGTTTTATTTGTAATCTCAAATCTTACTGGAGAAGCCCAAAATTGGGCGACTCCACTGGTTGAGGGTCTCAGCCCTTGGCTTGATGACTATGATGAGTTCATCCAACAGTTTAAGAGAGTGTTTGAGAGAAGATACGCCAAGCAAGCCCTTAGCTCCGAGTTCTTGAATTTTAGGCAGGGGTCTCGAGATTTAACCTCATATCTAAACAAATTTCAACAACTGAGTGCTGAATTGAACTGGAATGAGGCTACTAGGTATTCCATATTCCTCCAGGGCCTAAGGGACGACGTAAAGGACCTACTTTACTCCGTTTTCCCTCTCCCTGAATCTTTGCACGAATTAATAGATCTAACACTACAGGTAGACCACAGGTTAAAAGAACGTCGCTATGAAAGTTTCAGAGGTCTCCCCAGGAGGCCCCCTCCTACGGTCCAGCCTCAGCTTAATAAGCCGTCGACTGCAAAGTCTGAACCAGGTCTCACAGGACCCCCAACCTTAGAAACCAAGAAGCCTGCAGGGGGTCCGCGCCCCCGCCTCACCGAGGAAGAGAAGGCTAGGCGACGCAAGGAAGGTTTGTGCCTATACTGCGGTCGCTCAGGCCACTCTGTCCAAAACTGCAAGCTGATTAAAAACCCCACAACTCCCGCAGAGAACCTCTCAGTTGCTGTCTCAGATCAAACTCCTCCCTCAGTTGAACCCAAAGAGGAAAACTCAGAGGCCCAACAGGCTTAGGGGAACCTAGGTTGGGCCGAGTTAAGATTCCTCTCCCCAAAATTCACTTTGAAGCTGAACCCTTACTCCAGTTAAAGCCCAAGAACAGTGGGAACCAGCTTTTCATCATACTGTCGGTAACTTTTCCCACCATAAGCGCCAACTCCCCGTACCCCCTTTTGGTGGATTCGGGAGCACCAGGCTGTTACATGGACAGCAACTTTGCCTCCCAAAACAACTTTCCTACCGTTCCCAGAGAATCCCCAGAGACTCTACGGTCCATCGACGGTTCAGTCCTTTCCTGTGGACCCATTATTCAAACCACTTCCCCAATCTTGATGTGTACGGGGACTCACTGCGAGGAGATCAAGTTCGACTTAATAACCTCCCCCCATCATCCCATTATCGTAGGAATGGCTTGGTTAGAGGTGCACAACCCAAACATAAATTGGAGAGCAAAAACCTTACTCTTCTCCTCCACTGAGTGCCAGAATTGCCTATTCTTAACTCATAAGAAGCAACCCCCCGTCACCGAGTTAGAATCAAACCAACAGAGGGAGTTAATTTCCTCAGCCTTAACCGGCCTCCCCGAACAATACAAATCCTTTGAGGATGTTTTCTCCGCCAAAGAGGCAGACAAACTACCCCCACATCGACCCTATGACTGCCCCATCGATTTGATCCCAAACTCTCCTATTCCCCATGGGAAGATCTATTCTCTCTCCCCCTCTGAAGAGGTGGAGCTAAAGAATTATTTATCTGAAAACCTCAAGAAAGGTTTCATAAGACCTTCAAAGTCACCGGCGGGGGCTCCGATTTTCTTTGTTCCCAAGAAGACCGGAGAACTCCGCCCCTGCATCGACTATGGGGAATTGAACGAAGTGACTGTTAAAAACAGGTACCCCCTTCCCTTAATACCAGATTTGCTAGATTATGTCAAGGAGGCCAAATGGTTCACTAAGTTAGATCTGAGGGGGGCATACAACCTTATAAGAATTCGTCCTGGGGATGAGTGGAAGACGGCGTTTAAGTGCAAGTTTGGGCACTTTGAATATCTAGTCATGCCCTTCGGCCTCACCAACGCGCCCGCCGCCTTCCAGTTCTTCATCACAGACATCTTCCAGGACCTTATAGGGTTGTACCTTGCCATCTACCTAGATGATATTTTGATTTTCTCACCGTCCCTAGATCTTCACATCACCCATGTTTCACTCGCAAAAGGTCACTTACTTGGGGTACATTCTGCGCCCGGGAAAGATAGAAATGGACCCTGAGAAGGTATCGGCGGTCCTCTCCTGGGACCCCCCCAATTCGGTCAAGGGCGTCCAAAAATTTCTTGGGTTTGCCAATTTTTATCGACGTTTTATCCATAACTTTTCAGCCCTGGTTACGCCTATCTCTAAGTTGACGCGCAAGAACGAACCTTTTGTGTGGGGGAAGTCCCAACAAGATTCTTTTCAAGAACTAAAATCTAGATCTGCTCTGCCCCTGTACTTGCCCAGCCTAACCCTGACTTAAGTTACATCGTTGAGGCGGATGCCTCGGAGGAAGCATTAGGCGCGATTCTCTCCCCGAGGGGGGGTGACAGGATCCTCCGTCCCGTGGCTTATCACTCTCGCAAACTCACCCCTCCCAAGAGGAATTATACCATACTCGAAAAAGAGTTACTAGCTATCAAAGACGCCTTCCAGCATTGGAGGCATTATCTAGAAGGGGTTAAGGAAGCAATAGAAGTTTGGTCTGACCACAAAAATTTACTTTACTTAAAAAAGGCCAGGTGCCAAGGCCCAAGACACGCTAGGTGGTCCCTCTTTTTCTCTCATTTCAACTTCAAAATTTCCTACAGGCCAGGGTCATCTAATGGCAAGGCGGACGCCTTATCTCGAATTGGTTTTAAGGAAGACCCGAAGGTAGATTATTCTGAGACCTATATCCTACCCCCTGACTCTGTAGTTTCTCAGGTTGAATCACTCCCAGAAGGTTTGGTATCCAAACTAAAGGCTTTTGCCAGATCCCGAGAAGCCTCCGAACTTCTAGCTTCGGGTCCCAATTTTTCTCTAGATTCTCTAGGGTTTTTGAACTTTAAACAAAAGATCTTCGTTCCCGATCTTTAGTTGAGGATCTCTTGGTGGTTTTCCACAACTCTATCTACTCAGGTCACCCTGGTCCAGCCGTGACTAGAGAAAACATTGAGAGAAGTTTCTGGCGGTCGTCCCTTCCATCAGACCTCCAAACCTTTGTCCAGAAATGCCCCACTTGCGCCAGAGTGAAGCCCTCCAGGGGAAAGCCCTATGGTCTACTAAATCCCATCGAGATCCCCAAAAAGCCCTGGGAAAAGATTAGCATGGACTTTATTACTGACCTGGCTATACTCACTATTCCTCACATCATGATGTTCACACGAGAATTGACAGGATGCTCTGCTCTGCTTTCTTGGCTCCTGCCATAGCATGCTTGACTAAATATCCCAGAAGCTTATCTGACCACTCTCCCCTGATTTTACAAATATATTGGTCTCCTGACCCGCCCATGATACATAGATGGTTCTTCAGAGATTCAGAACTTGATGATTCAGTGTTCAGGTCTACGATTCACGATGGCATCCAAAACTTTTTTAGGGAGAACGAGGCCGGCGACACTGATGAAGTCATGAGATGGGCTGCGTTTAAGTGCACCATTAGAGGCATTGCTATGGCTGCAGAGCAGGGCGT
>JAWWME010000103.1:0-10954 GCA_035047425.1 Eurycea quadridigitata
AGTGTGCATCTGTAACTTGCACTTGACTTCAAGTAGCGGAGAGAAAGGGTGCCGTGGTCGACTGTAATTCTATATGGATGAGTGTATCCACATGCATCAGCGTGCCTGAATGGTAGGGGGGGAGGGGGGGGGTTTGTGTGACCCCGAGTGGATGTGCCTGGGCAATCCCAGGTTAAGACAAATGATGTGTCAGGATTCACATGCAGCTGAGCGATCTCCAGTCTATCATGCCTTAGTGTCTAGATGGATTGCACTGGAGCCAGGATACTGGCTTGCAATCAGTCCTGCCCTGGTGTGTCAGATAGATGCACCAGAGAATCAAGTGTGCGTGGAGGATAGGCCCACCAGTTTGTGCACGGTCACCCAGTGTGCGGTGATGTTAATTCCAGTGAAATACTTGGATGCCCCCCACGTGTCCCCCTATGACCTGATGGGTCTCGATTAATTATGGGTAAAATACCCTGTCTCTACATGGTTAGTAGTGGCGTGGGTGCGATAGTGCTGATAAACATGCTGGAAACAGCGCCAGGCCCATAGTAGTCAATTAGATCATTGTTTTTTGATTAGAACGTTCAGATTTAAATAAAAGACCAAAGATTTGTTTTAGTGTTTATGCCATTGGGTGCCGTGCAGTTCAGGTCCAAGATCATACGGCATTCAAGCTGCCTCAAAGCTAGTTCTCTGTCTCCTCCCCGAGGGTTCAAGGCCACCGATTTGATGGCAAAGAATTTGACACACTTGGGGTCGCGGTTGTGAGCCAGATTGCAGTGTATTGCCATGGGGTAACTTTTATCCACATGTTTAATCGCCCTGCGGTGTTCTCTTATCCTTTCGAAGGCTTTACGGGTGGAGCTGCCCACATATCGCAGCCCACAAGGGCACTCCAGAATATACACTACATATTCTGAGTCACAGGTAAGTTTTTCCGTTATGTAGTGCTTCACCGAGTCTTTGTAGCCTCTATACTCTCTGACTCTATATTTGCATTTGTTACAGGAGACACAAGCTCCACAGCTTTGAAAGCCGCCCTGGTCCAACCATGTCCGTGGTGGGTTGGCTTGCATGTGGCTGTGAACTAGTTTGTCTTTGAGTGACGGAGCTTTGTGAAAAGTAAAGGCAGGTTTCTCAGGGATTAGTTTCCTCAGGATACAGTCAGATGTGAGGACCTGCCAGTGCTTATTGAAAATGTTGCTGATCTTGCCCTTGGCTTGACAGAATTTCAATGACATCCTGATGGGTTGTGGATTGTTTCCTTTCTCTTTTGAACCCGCCAAAAGTTCTTCACGTGTTTTAGTTTTGGCTCTGTTCATACCAGCTTGTACCACCCTGGCTGGGTACCCCCGATTCAACAGCTCTTGGGACTTAACAGCGAGAGATTCATTTCTCGTTTCCTCTTTACTGGTGTTCCTGCTCAGCCTCAGTCCTTCAGAATATGGAATGTTCCATTTGCATTGTGTGCTGTGACAGCTGGATGCATGTAATATTGCATTCGTTGCCGTGGGTTTTACAAAGGTTTTAGTTTGTAAGCCACCCTCATCGATGTAGATCGTCAGGTCTAAGTAATTTATTTCCTGAGGCGAGATCGTGGGGGTCAATACTATGTTCATGGTGTTGTCGTTCAGTTCATTCACAAAACCTCTCAGACTCGATTCATCTCCTTCCCACACCAGTAGGAGGTCGTCTATGTACCTCACATAGAATTTCACATTCTGCCACTTGTGTAGTGTGTACACGCAATGTTTTTCCCAGTGGCCCAGGAATATGTTCGCAAAGGTGGGCGCGTACGCAGCGCCCATGGCAGTACCCCTTGTTTGAATGAAAAACATGTTGTTGAACATCAGCACATTGTGTGTGAGGGCAAACGTGAGGAGTTGAACCACCATATTCTTTAAATCTCTGTAGCTCGCGGACATGGTCTGATAGCATTCCTCAACTGCCGCGATGCCATCGACATGGGAGATGATGCTGTATAATGCAGTGACATCTAGGCTGCACAATAGGTAGTCTTCTTTCCATGTCAATTCCTGCAACCTGAGTAATACCTCGGTCGTATCTTTGACGCAGGCAGGGATTTGTCGCAGAAAGTCTCTCAGTTGTAAATCTAGAAATGCAGACAGTGGCTCAAGTAGACTCCCTTTGGAGGAAACAATGGGACGCCCTGGGGGGCTGGTCAGGCCTTTATGCACTTTTGGCAACGTGTAGAAGGTGGGCACCATAGGCGCAGAGACAGTCAAAAATTCTTTTTCTTGATCTGTAAGCATCCCTTTCTTGTGCCAAATGTTCACTAGTGCGTCTAATTCACCTTTGAATTGTGAGGTGGGGTTACATAGCACTCTGGAGTAGTTGTCTTTATCGTTCAGTTGTCTCATGTTTTCTTTAATGTAATCTTTTCTGTTCTGTAATACAATGTTCCCGCCTTTGTCACTAGGCTTGATTATAACTTGTTCGACTTTGGCTAAATCATTGACTGCTCTCAATTCTTCTTTGGTCAAATTATATTTTTTCTTCCAAGGTTGTTTCATGCGAATTTTATTCAGGTCTTGGATAACTGCCTCGTGGAAGAGATCAATGTTGTCTTTAATAGGGGAATAAGGGGTGAAGTGCGATTTGGACCTGCAGGAGGTGGGTTTAGGGAGTTGCATAATACCCCTTGCACCGGAGTTGCTGTTCTCATTGTTGTCTCCTTCCTCGAGCAGCTCTTGCAGCGAGGTCACACAGTCCATTTCTTGAATACTCATTTCAACTGGCATCCCCAGCACTGTGTTAGCGGTTTGGGTTCTGGACTGAGCAAAAAATCTAGCTAATTTCAATTTGCGAATGAAGCGGAACAACTGGATCCTTGTGTCGCAGTAATCAATTTGCAGTGTGGGTGCGAAGTTAAGTCCTTTGGCTAAGACATTCTCTATCATTGTGTCTATTGGTCTTGAGGACAGATTGATGACATTGGGCCCCGCAAGTGCCAATGATGAAACGGTCATGATTGATTTTTCCGTGTCTGTCTGGTTGGTTGTTTCCTTGTTCCCTGCTTCGGTGTTTGTCCTCCTCCTCTGGCCCCTCCTCCTCCTCTTTTTCCTCTTCCTCCTCCTCTGCCGCGATCCCTTGTTAGTCGTAGACGTTGGTCTAGGGCCAAGAGTTGTAGTTCCTCCTGAAAATCCCGCGGGGTTGTTTCTGATTCAGATTCAGTACTGTCTCCTTCTGATGATACAGGTACTTGTTCTCCCGTTGCTGCTTCCCCTGTTGTTGCACTGGGGGTCTGGGCCGCCTTCTTCGGATTTCGTTTTCTCAGGTCTTCAAATCTCCTGTCAAACGTAAATACTTGGTTGAGGCGATAGTCTTTTTCGTCCCTTGCGAATTTGCGTTGCTTCCTTTCGCTTATCTGGGTTTCAATGGTGTCGAGTTCTGCCTCTAGCTCTTGCAGCTTCTTGTTCAACTCTTCTCCTGGGAATTCTTTTTTGAGTTGCTCAAGGATTTCCTTGCTCCGTGATTCAAATCTTTGGCAGTCCTCGCCTGTCATTCGGATGAGGAATCTCATATCATCGCTTGAATGTGCGTGCTGCAACTCAAACCATCCCTCTAATAAACTTGGATGTGGCTCATCATACACGGGAGTTGTCAATTTTCGGAGACCTCTAGGTATCCTATTCACATTTAAGGATTCAGTGAGGGACGTGGTTTCCCACCAGCGGCTTACTTCAAGTTTCATATACTTCGCATATTCTTTAAATAAATCAGTAAATTTGTCACCCTGTTTTGTATGATTAGGAATATCCTCGGCGTTGGCGCCTTTTTTGAAAATGGTTTCGGCTCTGGCCGCCCTTTTCTCTCCTCTTGAAGTCATTGAGCACTGGCTTCCGTCTGGTGTCTCCCTAGTGAAATGTCTTACGATATTTGTTGTTTTTGGCAATGTCACTTCGTAAGTGTGGGCAAATGCTCCTGGGATAGGGGATTCCTGGTGAGCAGCAAATCGCTTGACGAATCAAGACAGAGCGCACTATGGTCGAGGGGAATGAGGGTTCGGCTATTGGTATCGTGTAAAGAATTACACGCGTGTAAATTTCAAATAGCCACAACGGTCAAAAAATGTGTCAACACGTCGATTCCGTGCCACAGGGAATAGAGGGAAAGCCAAGTAGGGTTAACGGGGAGGTAGGGGCGCGGTGCGAATCCTCCGATTCACTCCCGCGTCCCACTCAACCTCGTCTTGCCCACCCTGTTCCCGTAATGTGTGTGGCTCGGAATCCCCTCACTCACCTCTTTATATGCGTCTTGAACACGTCGGACAGCTAGGCTCGTCTCCAGCTCCGCCGGCTTTCCTCCACGTTAACGATGTCTTCGTGCTCCGATCCGCAGGATGGCCACTGTGTGTCTGGCAGAAATCACACCCTCGGTGCCGAGAATCCCCTGGTCATTAACCCTCCAGGTACATATTTTCTCCTCCAGTCTTGCAGGAACTGCAAGCGTTGATTCTCGCACTCGTGCTCACACAGCACCCCATTCAGGAACGCGCCGATTCACCCTTAGGATAATTCATGGAGAGACAGCCAGCATGGGAAGGTGCTCACGATCAAAGCTTTATTCTCATGGCAAATGCCTAAACATATAGTTTACAGAAGTCTGTTTCATCTGTATTTCCCTTCATACAGACTCATCAGTGAAGTGGCGCGCGCTCACAAGCTTAGACACTAAATAGCCGTCACGGAGTTACATCATGGCGTAGGACGGCCATGACACGTCAGCAGACGCTATCTCTCAGTTGTCTGGTTGGTTGTCTCCTTCCCGGCGTGAGGTGTCTTAAAGGCACCGCGCCCAGTTCACTTGGAGGATCAAGATCGAAACAGTGTCTATGGCGCGCGCAAAATTAAAAACATCGGCTACCTAGGTAGCGCATATTCAATACAAATACACGTCCTTGCGTAAATCAGAGTGTGCATCTGTAACTTGCACTTGACTTCAAGTAGCGGAGAGAAAGGGTGCCGTGGTCGACTGTAATTCTATATGGGTGAGTGCATCCACATGCATCAGCGTGCCTGAATGGTAGGGGGGGGGGGAACGGGATTTTTTTGTGTGACCCCGGGTGGATGTGCCTGGACAATCCCAGGTTAAGACAATAATGTGTCAGGATTCACATGCAACTAAGCGAGTGGCCCTGCATTGTAAGGCTACCCAGACACTATGTCATTATTAGAGGGAGACTGGAGCCAAACTACTCGCTTCCAATCTGTTATACCTTAGTGTCTAGATTGATTGGACTGGAGCCAGGATACTAGCTTGCAATCAGTCCTGACCTGGTGTATCAGATAGACGCACCAGAGAATCAAGTGTGCATGGGGGATAAACACACCTCGCGTCATACTCAATGTGGGAAGTCCGTGCATGTTCACCCAGTGTGCAGTGAGATTAATCCCAGTGAAATACATTATGATAATTACAGCATGATGAAATAAGCGAAGATGCTGTACATTGGCACTCATTATTTTAAAATAATGAGTGCCAATGTACAGCATCTTCGCTTATTTCATCATGCTGTAATTATCATAATGTATTTCACTGGGATTAATCTCACTGCACACTGGGTGAACATGCACGGACTTCCCACATTGAGTATGACGCGAGGTGTGTTTATCCCCCATGCACACTTGATTCTCTGGTGCGTCTATCTGATACACCAGGTCAGGACTGATTGCAAGCTAGTATCCTGGCTCCAGTCCAATCAATCTAGACACTAAGGTATAACAGATTGGAAGCGAGTAGTTTGGCTCCAGTCTCCCTCTAATAATGACATAGTGTCTGGGTAGCCTTACAATGCAGGGCCACTCGCTTAGTTGCATGTGAATCCTGACACATTATTGTCTTAACCTGGGATTGTCCAGGCACATCCACCCGGGGTCACACAAAAAAATCCCGTTCCCCCCCCCCCTACCATTCAGGCACGCTGATGCATGTGGATGCACTCACCCATATAGAATTACAGTCGACCACGGCACCCTTTCTCTCCGCTACTTGAAGTCAAGTGCAAGTTACAGATGCACACTCTGATTTACGCAAGGACGTGTATTTGTATTGAATATGCGCTACCTAGGTAGCCGATGTTTTTAATTTTGCGCGCGCCATAGACACTGTTTCGATCTTGATCCTCCAAGTGAACTGGGCGCGGTGCCTTTAAGACACCTCACGCCGGGAAGGAGACAACCAACCAGACAACTGAGAGATAGCGTCTGCTGACGTGTCATGGCCGTCCTACGCCATGATGTAACTCCGTGACGGCTATTTAGTGTCTAAGCTTGTGAGCGCGCGCCACTTCACTGATGAGTCTGTATGAAGGGAAATACAGATGAAACAGACTTCTGTAAACTATATGTTTAGGCATTTGCCATGAGAATAAAGCTTTGATCGTGAGCACCTTCCCATGCTGGCTGTCTCTCCATGAATTATCCTAAGGGTGAATCGGCGCGTTCCTGAATGGGGTGCTGTGTGAGCACGAGTGCGAGAATCAACGCTTGCAGTTCCTGCAAGACTGGAGGAGAAAATATGTACCTGGAGGGTTAATGACCAGGGGATTCTCGGCACCGAGGGTGTGATTTCTGCCAGACACACAGTGGCCATCCTGCGGATCGGAGCACGAAGACATCGTTAACGTGGAGGAAAGCCGGCGGAGCTGGAGACGAGCCTAGCTGTCCGACGTGTTCAAGACGCATATAAAGAGGTGAGTGAGGGGATTCCGAGCCACACACATTACGGGAACAGGGTGGGCAAGACGAGGTTGAGTGGGACGCGGGAGTGAATCGGAGGATTCGCACCGCGCCCCTACCTCCCCGTTAACCCTACTTGGCTTTCCCTCTATTCCCTGTGGCACGGAATCGACGTGTTGACACATTTTTTGACCGTTGTGGCTATTTGAAATTTACACGCGTGTAATTCTTTACACGATACCAATAGCCGAACCCTCATTCCCCTCGACCATAGTGCGCTCTGTCTTGATTCGTCAAGCGATTTGCTGCTCACCAGGAATCCCCTATCCCAGGAGCATTTGCCCACACTTACGAAGTGACATTGCCAAAAACAACAAATATCGTAAGACATTTCACTAGGGAGACACCAGACGGAAGCCAGTGCTCAATGACTTCAAGAGGAGAGAAAAGGGCGGCCAGAGCCGAAACCATTTTCAAAAAAGGCGCCAACGCCGAGGATATTCCTAATCATACAAAACAGGGTGACAAATTTACTGATTTATTTAAAGAATATGCGAAGTATATGAAACTTGAAGTAAGCCGCTGGTGGGAAACCACGTCCCTCACTGAATCCTTAAATGTGAATAGGATACCTAGAGGTCTCCGAAAATTGACAACTCCCGTGTATGATGAGCCACATCCAAGTTTATTAGAGGGATGGTTTGAGTTGCAGCACGCACATTCAAGCGATGATATGAGATTCCTCATCCGAATGACAGGCGAGGACTGCCAAAGATTTGAATCACGGAGCAAGGAAATCCTTGAGCAACTCAAAAAAGAATTCCCAGGAGAAGAGTTGAACAAGAAGCTGCAAGAGCTAGAGGCAGAACTCGACACCATTGAAACCCAGATAAGCGAAAGGAAGCAACGCAAATTCGCAAGGGACGAAAAAGACTATCGCCTCAACCAAGTATTTACGTTTGACAGGAGATTTGAAGACCTGAGAAAACGAAATCCGAAGAAGGCGGCCCAGACCCCCAGTGCAACAACAGGGGAAGCAGCAACGGGAGAACAAGTACCTGTATCATCAGAAGGAGACAGTACTGAATCTGAATCAGAAACAACCCCGCGGGATTTTCAGGAGGAACTACAACTCTTGGCCCTAGACCAACGTCTACGACTAACAAGGGATCGCGGCAGAGGAGGAGGAAGAGGAAAAAGAGGAGGAGGAGGGGCCAGAGGAGGAGGACAAACACCGAAGCAGGGAACAAGGAAACAACCAACCAGACAGACACGGAAAAATCAATCATGACCGTTTCATCATTGGCACTTGCGGGGCCCAATGTCATCAATCTGTCCTCAAGACCAATAGACACAATGATAGAGAATGTCTTAGCCAAAGGACTTAACTTCGCACCCACACTGCAAATTGATTACTGCGACACAAGGATCCAGTTGTTCCGCTTCATTCGCAAATTGAAATTAGCTAGATTTTTTGCTCAGTCCAGAACCCAAACCGCTAACACAGTGCTGGGGATGCCAGTTGAAATGAGTATTCAAGAAATGGACTGTGTGACCTCGCTGCAAGAGCTGCTCGAGGAAGGAGACAACAATGAGAACAGCAACTCCGGTGCAAGGGGTATTATGCAACTCCCTAAACCCACCTCCTGCAGGTCCAAATCGCACTTCACCCCTTATTCCCCTATTAAAGACAACATTGATCTCTTCCACGAGGCAGTTATCCAAGACCTGAATAAAATTCGCATGAAACAACCTTGGAAGAAAAAATATAATTTGACCAAAGAAGAATTGAGAGCAGTCAATGATTTAGCCAAAGTCGAACAAGTTATAATCAAGCCTAGTGACAAAGGCGGGAACATTGTATTACAGAACAGAAAAGATTACATTAAAGAAAACATGAGACAACTGAACGATAAAGACAACTACTCCAGAGTGCTATGTAACCCCACCTCACAATTCAAAGGTGAATTAGACGCACTAGTGAACATTTGGCACAAGAAAGGGATGCTTACAGATCAAGAAAAAGAATTTTTGACTGTCTCTGCGCCTATGGTGCCCACCTTCTACACGTTGCCAAAAGTGCATAAAGGCCTGACCAGCCCCCCAGGGCGTCCCATTGTTTCCTCCAAAGGGAGTCTACTTGAGCCACTGTCTGCATTTCTAGATTTACAACTGAGAGACTTTCTGCGACAAATCCCTGCCTGCGTCAAAGATACGACCGAGGTATTACTCAGGTTGCAGGAATTGACATGGAAAGAAGACTACCTATTGTGCAGCCTAGATGTCACTGCATTATACAGCATCATCTCCCATGTCGATGGCATCGCGGCAGTTGAGGAATGCTATCAGACCATGTCCGCGAGCTACAGAGATTTAAAGAATATGGTGGTTCAACTCCTCACGTTTGCCCTCACACACAATGTGCTGATGTTCAACAACATGTTTTTCATTCAAACAAGGGGTACTGCCATGGGCGCTGCGTACGCGCCCACCTTTGCGAACATATTCCTGGGCCACTGGGAAAAACATTGCGTGTACACACTACACAAGTGGCAGAATGTGAAATTCTATGTGAGGTACATAGACGACCTCCTACTGGTGTGGGAAGGAGATGAATCGAGTCTGAGAGGTTTTGTGAATGAACTGAACGACAACACCATGAACATAGTATTGACCCCCACGATCTCGCCTCAGGAAATAAATTACTTAGACCTGACGATCTACATCGATGAGGGTGGCTTACAAACTAAAACCTTTGTAAAACCCACGGCAACGAATGCAATATTACATGCATCCAGCTGTCACAGCACACAATGCAAATGGAACATTCCATATTCTGAAGGACTGAGGCTGAGCAGGAACACCAGTAAAGAGGAAACGAGAAATGAATCTCTCGCTGTTAAGTCCCAAGAGCTGTTGAATCGGGGGTACCCAGCCAGGGTGGTACAAGCTGGTATGAACAGAGCCAAAACTAAAACACGTGAAGAACTTTTGGCGGGTTCAAAAGAGAAAGGAAACAATCCACAACCCATCAGGATGTCATTGAAATTCTGTCAAGCCAAGGGCAAGATCAGCAACATTTTCAATAAGCACTGGCAGGTCCTCACATCTGACTGTATCCTGAGGAAACTAATCCCTGAGAAACCTGCCTTTACTTTTCACAAAGCTCCGTCACTCAAAGACAAACTAGTTCACAGCCACATGCAAGCCAACCCACCACGGACATGGTTGGACCAGGGCGGCTTTCAAAGCTGTGGAGCTTGTGTCTCCTGTAACAAATGCAAATATAGAGTCAGAGAGTATAGAGGCTACAAAGACTCGGTGAAGCACTACATAACGGAAAAACTTACCTGTGACTCAGAATATGTAGTGTATATTCTGGAGTGCCCTTGTGGGCTGCGATATGTGGGCAGCTCCACCCGTAAAGCCTTCGAAAGGATAAGAGAACACCGCAGGGCGATTAAACATGTGGATAAAAGTTACCCCATGGCAATACACTGCAATCTGGCTCACAACCGCGACCCCAAGTGTGTCAAATTCTTTGCCATCAAATCGGTGGCCTTGAACCCTCGGGGAGGAGACAGAGAACTAGCTTTGAGGCAGCTTGAATGCCGTATGATCTTGGACCTGAACTGCACGGCACCCAATGGCATAAACACTAAAACAAATCTTTGGTCTTTTATTTAAATCTGAACGTTCTAATCAAAAAACAATGATCTAATTGACTACTATGGGCCTGGCGCTGTTTCCAGCATGTTTATCAGCACTATCGCACCCACGCCACTACTAACCATGTAGAGACAGGGTATTTTACCCATAATTAATCGAGACCCATCAGGTCATAGGGGGACACGTGGGGGGCATCCAAGTATTTCACTGGAATTAACATCACCGCACACTGGGTGACCGTGCACAAACTGGTGGGCCTATCCTCCACGCACACTTGATTCTCTGGTGCATCTATCTGACACACCAGGGCAGGACTGATTGCAAGCCAGTATCCTGGCTCCAGTGCAATCCATCTAGACACTAAGGCATGATAGACTGGAGATCGCTCAGCTGCATGTGAATCCTGACACATCATTTGTCTTAACCTGGGATTGCCCAGGCACATCCACTCGGGGTCACACAAACCCCCCCCCTCCCCCCCTACCATTCAGGCACGCTGATGCATGTGGATACACTCATCCATATAGAATTACAGTCGACCACGGCACCCTTTCTCTCCGCTACTTGAAGTCAAGTGCAAGTTACAGATGCACACT
>JAWWME010000104.1:0-10832 GCA_035047425.1 Eurycea quadridigitata
GGAAAAATATTGTATATGTCCAACTATTCAAGATGTTGAGGTATTGAGGAGTGGGGTCTGCATAGTCACAATGTCTCGTGCCCTCACACTAGCACCCTGTAGTTGGTTCTGTGAAATGCGAGTTGCTAGCTTCATAATGAGATGCAGCTGAAATCTGGGGAATCTTGGTAAGCTGTGATACTAAATGCATGAAATTGCTTAGTATCCAGCAGCATTCTTTTGTCCATGGTAAACAAAATATCAAACTGCCTGCTTTAGAACGATTTGCTACAGATTGTACACCTCATGTAAACTAATAGCCATTCAATGGCTGCTGTCTACAATTAATGATGCCCACGCCGGCAAACCTACAGAGATCAAGTACGGAAGTTGTTGGTGGGCTTGGTGTACGACTACACCGACTGTATGACAAGTGCGGCAGTGGTTGGTGGGCATGGTCACAAATCACAAACGCCACACCAAACAACACTGGCCAAGCAGGAGGGCGTGGTTTACAACCATCATACTACAGCAAGCTAGCAGCGTGATGCTACGCTGACAAGGCGGCCACACAATGGGCATGTGGAGATGGTGGACAAACACAGTACAGGTAGGTGGAGTGGGGGAAGGGGGCTGTGGGAACATGGTGGCCGGCAATCAGGATGTGGTGTGCAAGGGAACACAATACACTTCTGGGAGACACACTGGTGCAGGAGTGAGGCAGGGTGCGGAAAGGAAGACCTTCTTCCCAAGTGGCCTCTTTTTCCTGCTCATACAGTGTATAAAGTTTGCTTTTCTTTGGCTAGGTCCTTTACTGTATAGTAATGTACATAGCCAACCCTATGCTTTTCCTTAAACGGGTCGGTGGGCTCACTCCTTGTTTGGCGCCAAAACTTTATGGCACATGAATACAGTAGGCCAGACCAAGAGTGGCCAATGAAGCACAAAGTCAATTAAGAATGTGTGCCGGTGCACTCTTTTGCTCCGTGTGCCAGATATAACGTTACTGACCAAATTTTCTGATCTTGCCTATGCCCTTCTTGTAATTTTACGGATCTTGCCTATACATGCCTCGTTACCTCCCTCTCTTGGCGTTTACTCTTGCAATTTACGATGGGCATGAGCATTCATGAAGTATTTATTACTGATTGTCCTCCAGAAATGGCCACAATGGTCATAGACATGTTATCGCAATGAAATGCCTGCTTCTGCAAGTCTCCGGGGAGCATGCAGCCCTCTCAAGGATAACCCCCTCCCCTCTGAGATGTGAAACTGCCCGACTTTCGAGGCTGTGGGTCAGGAGAAGAATCAGCAAGCAGCTTCTCAAAGACTGTTACGCTGTTCACGTGGGGGGAAGAAGAGGTGGTAAGACCTCTTTCTTGATTTGTCTCGGGACTGCAACATTGCTAGCGAGCGGGAACAGCCACCTGTGCCATCCATGCAAAGATTGAGAGCACCAGTTGTGGCTATGCCCCCATTATTGGTGGTTTGGCCTCCTTAACCCAGTCAGAAAGCTAGTTATTTTGTGCAATGTGTGTGTTGTCGGGTGTTTGGATACAGTATATAAGGGCCCCTTATGAGGTAACGTCCCGCAGGGCTGGCGCCTGAGATGTATGGGGTGAAAAATGTTTTTCCATAGGTTTGGACTTTCATGAGCGTAGTGGGGCGTAATGGAAGTGAGTGGGGATATGTGTGTCACGTCCTAGCTACGTCACCGTAGCAGGGACCAATGAGAAAAGAGACAACGCTTCTAAATAAACCCGATTCCACATCCGCTTGTGCGTCAACCTCGCAACTTCAACGCACAAATACGGCAGGAGCGATACCCTGCACCAAAAATATCTGATATCATATTGAGCATAGGAACACCCATAAAATGTACCATGCTAGACTTAAGTTGCGCGTACCACCAAGTTACCCTGCATAAGCAGTCTAGACCATTGACTTCATTGATCACCCCAGAAGGGACTTACAGATTCAAGCACATGCCATTCGGCCTGTCCACGGCAAGTACTGTGTTCCAACGTATCGTGGATCACATGTTACTAAACATAAAATATAAACGCTGCTTTCAAGACGACATAGTAATTTACAGCAGTTCCCAGAAAGAACATGACTACACATACCGAAGGTGGTGGAAGAGATCAAAGCCAAACGGCTTTACCCTCAAACCTAAGAAATGTCAGATCGATGTGGAAAGGGCCACGTATCTGGGCAATGAGTTGTCCAAAGAAGGCATCCGCCCCAAACAATCGTTAGTCCAAGACATCCTGGATGCCTCCTCTCCAGAGGATAAAGACACATTACAGTGATTCCTAGGGCTCCAAGAAACTCTAGAACAAGTTCATAAAGGAATTTCGCTACAATAGCCAAACTGTTGAGAGCAATACTAAAACTTCACGCAAAATATTAGTGGTCACAGGAATGTCAAAAAAGTTTTGACATCTTACAAAAACAGATAGTAGAGGCCATGGCACTCTGCACATTCGAACCGGATAGACCTACTAGAGTCACCACCGACGCAAGTCAGTTGGGAATTGGGGCTATACTGTCTCAAACCCTTGAGGGCCAAAAACTCATTGTGGGATTTGCAGCCTTAACTGCGGCCAAATTACGCTATTTGACCATTGAACTAGAGGTGCTTGCGTGCTGGTGAGGGTCCATGATGTTTGGGGTGAAAGATTCATTTTGCGTACTGATCACAGGCCGTTAGTACATCTGCTATCAACAAAGGGATCAGTTAATGCCACTCCAAAAATAGCAAATTGGTACTGCAGAATGATGCCGTATCAGTACAATATAGAATAGAATACTACCTGGGGTGAAAGGACCATCGAGAAGATGTCATGTCGCCGCAACCCAACACAATCAACCTCCCAAATGCAAAGGAGTCAGAATGGGACACGTTCACTATTATAAACTCCATCAACACGGCCACAGCCAACGCTATAACGTGAGGTAGAATGGAATCAAACAGCCATGCATGATAATACGCACAACATATTAGTGAAGTACAACACCACCCAATGGCCCCACTCATTGTCACGTACACCAGAAGTAGCAAAACCATACTGGCAGGTTAAAGACGAGTTGCAGTTAGCACAAGGCGTGCTCATGAGAAAGGACAAGCTAGTTGCTCCAGTAGTACTGCGCGAAAGATTGCTACATAAGATGCCCTAAGCCCATAATGGCATCCAGGCGTTAAAGCGCATGGCCCGCTATACATAATGGTAGCCAGCTATAGACAGGGACGTTGAACGGTTGGTGCAATGGTCTACCGAGTGCACAGACACCAAGAAAACATTAAATACGCACAGGACACAACTCAAACCAATCCCTGTACCACACCAGCCATGGCACACCATTGGCATTGACATAACAGGGCCACTACAATTGGGACATGAGGAATCAAAAGTATGCAGTGATAAATAAGGGGTGCTTACGCGTTGAGAAGGCCAGAGGTAGCATTCACAAACGTGATAGACACAAAGGCAGTAATACAGTAATAAAGATAATGTCGGAAGTGTTCGCCCGGGAAGGGGTTCCCCACACCATGATGTCAGACAATGGGGTGCAATTTGTCTCACACGAAATGAAGACATACTTACAGAGAAAAGGGATAAAATCGTCAAATACATTGTTCTACCACCCCCAATCTAATGGGCTTACAGAAATATTTAACAGAACTTTGAAGGACAACGTCCAGCACAACATAAAGGCATGTTTCGATAGGGTAGCGGGAGTTACAGATCTCCTGTGGTCTATAAGAAACACTTTGCATCCGAGCAGGGGGGAAACCCCATTCCACATTATAAGGGGAAGAAGAGCAGCCACAACATGAGCCCTCACATGGACCAGTTCCCAACACTGCCGTCCAGTCGACTGGGAAAGCCAAGCAAATACCATACAAGGAGGCATATGACACAAGGCACAATGCTCGCCATCACAATTTTATGCAAGGCGACTAGGTTTGCATACGCAAGCCAGGATTAGTAAGAAAGGGAAATAGCAAATTCATAACTGTCATCAATGACAAGACAGACGGTAGGACCTGAAGCATTGACAGACTAGTTACACAAAAGGCACGCAACACGCTGGCAGAAGTGGTGTTGACGAATGCTGGCGCAAACCAAAAACCAAGGTTAGAAGAAAGTGAACAGCGAGTAGAGGCAGGTAAATATCCATCAATACTAGACAGCGCAGTCAAGGTAGTTGAGAACAAGATACAAATGTAGAGGCAGTGCATAGAGAACATACACACAGAGAAATGAACAAGAAAAGACCAGCATGGGTGCAGGACTGTGGCGTTCAAGCCCTGTGGGGTTATGAAACGTCCCTAAATTCAACTGGGTCGCGTCCATTTTGTGTGCGTTCCTAGCGCTGCGTGGCTGCAACACGTGTTTGGGCCGGTGGCCTGTGTTCGCGCCATTCCCTGTGCTTCTAGAAGCTTCTAGCAGCTTCTAGTAGTTTCCTGCCCTTTGGGAGTTTCCCCTGATCATTCCCTACTGGGATGCATCTCTGTAGGGGGTGGTCCCATAGGTGGATACACAAGAATAGGAACTTGCAGCAATGTAACCCACAACCCTGTTAGCGTAGTAACCCAAAATCTGCCGTTCAAACAAACCCGATAGGAATCCTTGTCGTAACCGTAATGCAAATCTATGTAACCAATGGCAAAGGCCTATTTATACCGATACGTAACTTAAAAACCTCACAATTTGGCAACCAAGTGATATTTTAAGATTCCACCAACGTGCAAGGTCTTAGAAGTCCCTGTAGATTAATCCCTGTGAATTTAAACCCAATCAGAACAACTCGAAAATGTCGTAAAACAAATCTAGGTGTGAAATTTGGGGTCCACCAACTTTGTCCGATCCCCTTCAAAATTGATAGGTAGCAAGGCGGTGGTATTCTAAGCCTGTCCTAAAGATATGAGCACTATACCTAATCCACAATCAAAGTTATGAGCAAGAATAGCTGTAAAGGTAAACCCAACCATTCCTGTGATTAGCACGTGTACGCAAGTGTGGGCAGAAGGGATGGATTAGTGTAATTGAAATAGTAAGCAATCGGAAATAGTGTAGTGACTAAGCCCAGTAGAAATCATGAGAGATTGCTGGACATATGTGACCGGATTTTATTAGAACTAGTTGTCCATTGATGACAAGTCTACGTTGCGTGATGGATTCATTAATTTTTGCGCTATCCGGCGCCTGACCTAATGAATTTTCTCGACGCACAGGACAGGGTAGCAGAAAAGTCGGTAACGATTATACCGGTAAAAACGGTATTGTGTATCCTTCCCGGATGGGATACCGGACTGTGCGAGAGAGGTTAGGGACTTAACAATTAATGACAGGGAAAGTGAAATGAGTTGATCCCTTTGAGATCATAGCAAATGAAGGAACATTAATCCAGCAATCAATAGCAACCATAAGCAATGAGCTTTTGAACGCAGTCCTATTTTGAGCTCGGAAAGTAACCATTTTAGAAAACAGACTCTGCCTCTGGGCAGGGAAACTCTTCCAAACCAGCCCCCACCAGGCCAGAGGCTATGACCCACGAGGGGAGGCCACTTCAAAGCAGAATATCCAGGTCCCAATCCTGGAAGAGCATCTTGATTAACAGAATGCCAGCCAGTCTAGGATGGTGAGATAAGATTGTAACCCTGGGCTAACTTCAAGGGGAAAAGCGTATCGATCACTGAAACAGAGACAGCTAAGGGCAATAAACACGTAGGTGTGAGGGATCTGGTTTCCTGGGAATCCAAACTGAAACTTAAAGCTGCATCGCAGAAACCGAAAGAATAGTAAGAGAAGAAGGACAATCCCAGCTAGGACCATTTGTCGAATCCAAGAATCAATTCATAGACAAGAGTGACTACTAGTGGGGGAATACTATAGGGATCATAACAATTCAAAGTTAAGAGTTAGAAACCTGAAACTTTGTGATTTTGTTGCCACCAACCGAGTGTTCAGGCCACGTCGAGCGTATGTTACTCCCGTGTTCCTAACCCTCTCCGCAACTTGCGAACGGTATAAAAACCAGAGGTCGATAGATAGAGAAAAATAAATAAAATTGTGTGATAGATAGTGATATCTTGTAAATCCGCGTGCAGAGTAATCCAGAACTCCGGAAAACCCATAATTGTGTAACTTCTAAGACAAAGATCGTACAGACACCAAACAAAAACCTTTGTAATCTCCCTTTTATTTAATAAAATCGGAGCTCAATTAGAAAGATGTGCGATTCCTAGAAAAAGGTGTTTTGAAACTTAGGAAATAGTGTAACCAAAAGTTAAATGGGGAGGTTTCTTCTTCCCGAGCCCTCTGACGTCACCAGAAAACCTCCCATAGAGGCGTGATTAGGGGAGGAAGTAGCAATCTATATATGCGAAAGTCCGGAAAGGGGAGGCACGCAATCTCTCTTTCCCCCCTGCTATCCGGACCTACGAAACTCTTCTCCTACAAACCCAAACAGAAAGGAGGGGCCCTTCCTCCACTTTCTACGGCAACCCAACCAGGAGAAGAACAAGAACCGAGGACAATCTTGGGAGCTTCTGATTGTCCGGCAACTTTCTAGGGATCTGCCCGCGGAGTCCGCCGAGGTGCAACCTTTAATCTACCTTGCCTCTTCCATAGGCAAAATCCCTTTAAATCTATTTAACTGAGTTGGACTCGAGGTCTGGATTCACCGTCAATTGTGGATCTTGCCCTTCGACTCAGACGGCAAACCTCAACCTGCCGAGCGAGGCCTTGCGGGTCTCTGGGGTACCCATCAGCTATCGCTGTACCCCTAAAAGCTATCCAGCAACCAGAGAACGAAGTGAACGACATACCGGCGTGCCAGGACATCCCCGAGGGTAGCCTGCCATTCCCAGCCATTCCGGTCTAGACCAGTCCTTTACCTGACCAGACCGAGGGGCCATTGTGGGATTGCCGCTGATCGGTGTGTGTAGTACCAGAGAAATTACAAGGTAAACAGAGTAGCAAATAGAACTAGCAACCGTGTGTGGGTGATTGTGTTGTTAATCTGACTAGCGGAACGTTTAATAATTGGTACAGTTGTTTGTTTTTCCCTGGGCCGATATTCAGATTAATTTGTAATTTAAAGTAACCACTGTGGAACGAGAATATTGGGATTAGGTGATAGGATGTTTTCACCTGCATTATCTCTCCTCCTTTCGGTCGCAGAAAATTAACCGTGACAATAAACTGTAACCTAAATGTGAGGATATTTAGAACCTGTCTTTTCCTTCCTCATTCCATGGCGAAGAAGATAATACAATCAAGAGAAATATTTTATAGAGGTGTTGATCAAAAATGAACTGATGCGATTGTTATTAATCTCGTTATCCAGCATTGTGAATATAGAATATTTAACCTATTGAGTACCAATGCCTGTGTGATGTGAAGTAAATCATATAAAGTAAAATATATTGAAAGAAATCCAAACTAGCAAGAAGTAAATCAAGGAACTAGGCCGAAAACGGGTAAGAAACCTGGAACTGAGTGATTGTAGTGCCAACGGTTTACCCTGTAACCAGAGAGCAAATGATAAATCTTTGTGAGAATTGCTACCCAAAGAGTATTGTAATCTTTAGTGTGAGAACTGTCATTTATGCAACTAAACAATATTGAGCAATCGAGAGAATCTGCCAACCAACCAATACCAAATAATATAAAAATAAAAAGGAGAACGAAGAAAGAAAAGAAATATAAGCAACCCGAATGTCAATGAACCATGTATATTACATTGTAAATAATGCCAACAGATGTGATATATTTTTATAATAAAGCCTTGAAAATCCACCAGTCTGATTATTTAGACAGAGATTCATCGTTTTACGGGATTGAGAGTAAATGAACCTTGGCTTCGCCAATGGTATGTGCAACTAGCGATAAAGTGAAGTGTGTTCAGGAGAATTAAACGAAATCCTGGCGAATAAACCAATAGGGTTCCAGTTAAGTATCCAAACCCTCTATATCAATCAATCAATCAATCAAATGTGCTTTTATTTCGCGAATCAGTATGCCCTGGGGCTTCAGGCCGCGGTACATAAAAAACAGAACATTAAAATAATCGAGACATGACATGTACAGGTTGAGCTGGGAATGCTGTATGAGGCGACATTCAACCCTTGTTGAGGTAGTAGCGCTTCAGGGCTTGTTTGAAACTTGGCCAGGAAGGGATGGCTCGTAGCGAAATGGGAAGAGTGTTCCAGATGCGAGTGGCCTGGGCTCCTACTGTGGCCCCTCCCTTCCTGATCTTATGAACCAAGGGGGGTTTGAGATCCCAACAGTGAACGGATCTCTGTGACCTTGAGGAGGTGTTTTTTTGGAACCAACCTTGTAAGTAGGCCGGCCCCACGCTGTGCACCGCCTTCCAGGCCCAGGTACACAATTTCATAGCGACCTAGGCCTTGACCGGTACCCATCCGAGTTGCTTCCGGGCCTGGGTAGTGTGGGCGTAACGCGGGAGGCCGTTGATAATCCGGATGGCTCGGTTCTGAATTTTTTCCAGTCGGCGGAGAGCCCGTCCTGGGCAGCCAGCGTACACTGTGTTGCAATATTGCAGCCGGGAAAGAACTAGTGCTTAGCAGACCTGTTTCCGCTGTTTGTATGCCAACAGGGGTCGGACGGGGGTCAAAAGATTCATGGTGTGGTGGGGCGCTTTGGAAACCGCACTGATCTGAGAGGTGGGTTCCATGCTGGGGTCAATCAAGACTCCCAGATCTCGGTGACATCCGGCGGGAGCCGGTTGGGCGCCCATTTCCAAGGGCCAGGGTAACGGCAGGACCAAGTGACCCCTTGTCCCCGGGACCTGGAGGACCTCGGTTTTGTCTGCGTTCAGACATAACCAGTTGGATGCCATCCAGGATCGGATAAGCCTGAGACCCTGTTCAATAGTGGGCGCTGTTTCGTGCTCCGCACGGAGGTCGACGATGATCTGAGTGTCATCGGCGTACATTTGAAAAAGGAGGCCATTCGCCTGCATCAGAGTGGCTAAGGGTCTCATGTAAATGTTGAATATGATCGGGGATAGTGCAGACCCTTGCGGAACCCCGAAGGGTGTGGACTGCTCCCCTGATAGTATCCCATCCTTCAGCACCACCTGGGACCGATCACTCAGGAAGGATTGAAACCACAGCCATGCGGTTCCAGTGATCCCCTCCGACTGTAGTCAATCTCTTTAGCAGTATCCCGTGGTCGATTGTGTCAAATGCAGCCAATAGATCTAATAGTATCAGTGCTGCGTCTCGGCCCTGATCTGATAACCACAGCATACGTTCCCTCACATCCGTGATGCCCGACTCCGTACCCCTACATGGCCTGAAGCCGGATTGGAGGTCGTGGAAGGTGTCATTCAGTTCCCAGATTATCTGGACCTGCTCCACGACGCATCCTTCGGCGAGGCGTGTTAATATGGGAAGCTGGGTGACCGGGCGATAGTTCTTGAGAACCGCCGGGTCTGATCCAGGCTTCTTTATTAAAGGGGTGACTACCCCTTTTTTCCATGACAGCGGAACGGTCCCTGACTGCAGGCTGCTGTTGATAAGAATGGTGAGGTCGCTGACCAGGACGTGTCCCAGCCTCTGGAGTGTGGTGGTGGGAATCGGGTCCCGGCATGATGAAGAGGGACCTAGCTTGAGAAAAGTAGTTAAGATGTCTTGCTCTGATAGCAGTTTGAATTTAGACATTAGATCGGCTGGTCCCTGCTCAGGGGGTTTTGTTTCTCCACGGTGTTGAAGAGGAGTGGGTGGTGCATTGATCGAGTTCCTCAAACTAGCTACTTTCTGGAGAAAGAAGTTGTTAAAATCATTGGCTGAGAGGGGGTCGGGGACATGTGGAGGGGGTTGAGCTGGGATGGTGAAATCTTTGATGAGGGAGAAAAGCTGCCTTGGTTGACTCTGGGCGTTTTCAATTTCCTTGGTCAGGAAGGTTTTTTTGGCTTGTAATATGGCTTTGTGATAACAGATGCGGTGTTCTTGTAATCTGGCCTTGGTTTCCCTAGTTCTGACCTTCACCCATCTACGTTTCAGCTGCCGTCCTGTGGATTTTAGGGTCCTGAGATGGTTGTTGAACCATCTGGCCCTGAGACGGGGAGTGGATGGCAGAGGTTTGAGTGAGGAGGAGCATAGATGTTCCTTGACCAAATGTAATTTAGAGAAGAAGATGGCGTCTTACTCCTCTACTGGGCGTGCTGTGGGGGTCATGGACCACCAAAAGGTGTCCAGCTTGTCAGTGGTTATTGATGACCATTTGTATCTGCGCTTGCGCTCGATCTTACGGCGGATTGGGGCCTGAGATGGTGTGGGGCCTTGCTCTACCGAAAATATGATGGCAAGATGATCTGACCATTCTACCGGGCGTGTGGCGGCCCAGTCGATTTGAATGCCGTGGGCGAGTACCAGATCTAATTGGTTTCCAAGCTCATGGGTGGGTCCGGTTTTGCAAATGTGCATTTGGAGGTCTTCACATAGTGACCGCAGGGCCTTAGCATCCCGGTCATTGGGGTCACTTATGTGGAGATTGAAATCTCAGAGAATGAGGAATTTGGGAAATTTAGCCATACACCACTCTTTCATTCCATCTGGCTCTTCTTCCACTATTGGTTACGATGAAACCGTAGACTGGCGGAATAGCTACATGTAGGATAGGATTTTCACCCTCTCCAGCCACGTTTCAGTGATAAAGAAAAGGTCTGGTTCAAATTCTTCTATGAAATCATGAATCTACTGCCGATGCTTAGAGACTGCCACGTGTTCTGCAGTATACCCAGGACTTCTTGACCCTGTTTAACTTCAGCAGAGCCTTTTTCATTGATGAGGTTTGGTTTACCCGACTTTCCAT